>JAIUND010000777.1:0-53142 GCA_034699125.1 Gisinianus flammeolus
CCTAGGTGTCCTCATGTCTACTTCCAAAACTTAATTGTAGAAAAGTTAACAATCTTTAACTAATTATAGTTAATTATCCATAATTGAAAATCAAAAAATACTTGAAGTAATTAGACACTCTGTAATTCAGCTACGTTTTGATGTATAATACATTATATTTTTCCGTCACATGGAATTCCATTGAAAATTTATTTCAGATTGGCGATACTTATATACGGATGGAAAAAAGAAGGAAGGGAAAGGGAACAACTCTGTGTTGTGAAAAGAAGAATAAGAATACGAATATATCTGTGGATGGGAAAAAGCAATAAGATGAACTATAGTCAAAGGGATGAAGATGAAATGAAGTAGGCGACGACACACAGTCAAAGTATTCGTATTTCAATATGAAAAGAAAAACTTACATCATGCACTGATTTTCTCATCTTTTTTTCTTCTCTATCGTATATATATTACCTATATATATTTCTCTATAAGTATTCTCCATTCCATTCTCATAGTTGTCTATATATATATGTGTGTGTGTGTGTGTGTGTGTGTGTGTGTGGGGATTCGCTCCAGAGTGGGTTTTTTTGTCAAGTCAAGCGAACGAACGGATGACGGTGGAGAGAGGATAAAATGGAAAAAATTCTTATGGTCAAAAACTCAGACTGATGTGATTTGATATGGACGTATCGACAAGTCGTATCCATTTCCAACATCCGCACACACATGGAAAAGTACAGAGCGAGGACCCCCAGAAAGACGTGTCAATGTTATTTTATGTAACATAATTTGTAGGATGACGTGGAAACGAGAGAGACATTTGGTCCGAATCCGAATCTCCGAAAATACGAATATACCTACCAAGATACCAAAAAAATCCTAGAGATTTCCTCGTGAGAAGTGAATAAAATAAATCCGGGAGTCTGCGTCTAATACGACATTTTTGCAAATGGCAGTGGCGATTCGCAAATATGTATGTGGAATTTGTGACGGATGACATGGGAAGCGAGATCATTTCATTATTCTCAATGTACATATATGTATATAACTATATATAAATGTAAAGGGATTGAGGACATTTAAGGAAAAGGAAATATGAGCTCTGGATCCAACTCGCACATCTCCATTTCTTCATTTTTTTTTCATGTTTGTCCATATAGGCTGTGGCCATAACTTCTAAATTGCTTCAAATGTTGGATATTCCGAATCTCAATCTCTTTCTCTCTTTCTCTCTCTCACTCTTCGGCCATATCAATTTCAACTTTTCAACATATTTCTCGTGCCACAGCCGCCGGGATTTCTCAATTTCAAATACAATTTAGTATATATATAGAGAGAGAGACGACTCTCAAGATTCAGAAATCCATGAAATGGACACAAGAAAAAGAAAACTATGCAGAATTTTCTTATTCCAAAGTCCAAACTATGAAACTATACGAAAACTACGAAACTATTCGTATCATTAAAGTAGACGGCCAAGAAGAACTTTGTTTCAACTTTAAACTTCAACTCTTCAACTCAATCTCATCTCGGATTCGTATTGTGATCCGGAATTCGGTTGGAGCTGGAGGGCATTTGACTAAATTGTGTAATATCAATAAAAGAAGGCGAATAGTTTCAGTTTGAGACTTTACAGGCGGACGGACGGACGGATCCATCGAAAATATATCGTAAATATATTCAAAGTCAAAGCAGAAAAGAGACAGAAATATTTGCATCTACTGGAATCTGGAATGTGGAATATTCCAACAATCTGTAAATGAGCTCACGATCCTTTTTCAATTTTCATTTTCAATTTTCAACTTTCCCTTTTTAGTTTTTATATTTTAAATTCCTATTCATTTTCATTATGATATTCTTCGACTTGACCGACAGCCGAAAAACATGCAGAAACTGAATAAAGAGAGAGAGAGAGATGAAGAGGGGGGAAAGAGACCGGAAATGTTATGGTTACGAGTAGTTCGTTTGATATAGGATGAAATGGAAATTCCGATTCTTCCAAAATTCGTTATCACACGGGTATGTAAACTGTAAACTGTAAAGTGGAAAGAGAGATGAGGAGGAAGAGGAGGAGGAGGAGGGGGAATTGAATATGATGAATTGAGATGTCAATGAGCATATGAACTGTAGTCTGTAGTTGTGTGTAGATAGTCGTATAGTTGTAGCTGGTGAGGTGAATATCTGTAGTCTGTATCCAGTATTCAGTAGTGGATTGAATTGGAAGTGGAGTGAAAGGAATCGAACATTGAAGGCGATGTAGGAATAGGGAATATCGTACGAGTACGAGTGAGACCGAGTAAAGTAAAGTAATGTAATGTAATGTAAAACGTAAATGTAATGTAATGTAAAGAGTAAAGGAGGGAAGTGTGAGTAATGTTAAAATGTTATACTTGTGAACCGCATCACTCAGACTTGATTAACTCGACTCGATTTTATTTTGACACGCACGGGCGAACCAATGGAGGACTTTATTTTGTTTAACCTCCTTTCTCTCTCTCTCTCTCTCTCTCTCTCTATCTACCTATACTATTCTACAATACTTCTGCTTGTGTCTCCTCTTGTTCCCTTTGACAACAAAGAGAAAAGGGAAATCATTGCCATTTGCATGAGTGCAGATGAAAGGGAAGCGGTTGCATTATATTATGTTATATTATTATGTGATCATGTGATGGGATGTGATGTGATGAAAGAGCCATAACATAACTCGATCCATATTCTCCAATTCCAACTCCAGAGCTCTGAGTCTGTACGAAATGAAACTTGAAACGCAAACTATTATATTATGAATTCATTATCAAAGAGTTAAAGTTATCGTATGCCACGGGAAATAATGCTCAATGCTCTCTCTCTCTTTCTCTCTCACCCATACGAACACAAAAAACACAAAACATTTTCAATGTAGAGCGAGCGAGTGAGGAAGCGAACGAGAGAGCAAACAGGTTGTTTCCTTTGTTTTCCTTTTCCATCTCCATCTCCATCCTCCAATCTTCACACGAGCATTGCATTGCATTGCACTGAATTGAATTGAATTGAGTTGAGTTGATGGATCAGTTCAGTTATCACTTTTAAATATTACTCATAGCTCGAATTTCCTTTCCCCCCTTTTCCTTTTCCTTTTACAATTTACAATTTATACTTTACCACGATATTTTATTCTTATTCGATTCTCTATTTATTTCAATTTCTATTTCCATTTCTGTCTCGCTGTCTCGTTGATGACATGAAATTAAAATCCATTCACGAATCCAACAACCGAGAATTGTTTAAAGTTTAAACTTTAAGGAGAGAATTCAAAGAAGAAGCTGGGGGAGAATTCAAAGAGTTCTCTCCCAGCTTTTCTTAATTAATCACAATCACAATCAGAATCGGTACGCTATTTATACATATATATGGAAAGTCCAAGTGATGGTTGATAAAATGAGTAAGACGTTGCTATGTTGTTGTTGAATGAGTCTGTCGTTCTCTCGAATTCGAATTCGAATCTCTGTCGTTCTTTCTGAAATACTTTCTCTCATTTCCTCATTCTTCGATGATTCCATTTTCCATTTTCATTCCCTCTCATTGGTTCAATTTTCAACTCTAAACCTTTACGAAATTCGAATTCAACTTCCAAATGTTCCCTTTTCCTTTTCCCTCTTGTTTCCTTGTTTCATCCTTCCTTCCTTCGTTTTCCTTTTATTTTTGTTTCTCATTTCAATTTCATCTGAGTTGGCGATGGATGGAAAAAGAAAAGTGAAAGTTAAAGATTTTGGGATGGGATGGGATGTGTGTGTTTGTGTGTACAAGTTGGAGTTGTTTGATGTGTGTTGAATTCCATTAAGAGATTGCATCATCATCATCATGATGATGATCACGATGGGAATGAGAGTAAGATGGGATGAAATGTGGATGCCATGCCAACTGCCAACGCCAACCCCGTAGGCGTGGGTTAGAAGTAACCTAAGAAACTCTCTCTCTCTCTCTTACTTTCTCTCTAAAAAATTGATCCTATTTTCCTGGTAATTCCGCGAGTGTGATTTTTATGGACGTTGAGTAATTTGATGGAATGAAATGGAATAGAGTGAAAGAATGCAATGCATCTTCTCACTCCTCAAACACTCACTCACCCAACCAACCACCCAACCACCCACCAACAAAAAACAAAAACAAAAACAAAAAACAACAACTGAGGGAAAGTCCTCTCCAATCTTAATTGAAATCCGGCCTTTGTACACAGTTTATATTATATTGACAACTCCTCTGCATCTGCAAAAAACAGGTGATGATCAGAAGTCTCTCACTCTCTCTCTCTCTCATCTCTCACTTTGAACTTTGAACTGTCCCACAGACTGGAATTAAAAATGAAAATTGTCATGAGTATGGCAGATGAAGATGAAGACGAAGACGAAGACGAAGATGAAGACACAGAATACATATGTACAGAAACATATATGCGGGAGAATATGTGATATGATATGAGTAGCGGACAGTTTGGATGATTTTTCCTGATCTCATCATCTTTTTTCTATAGAACTATATAATATGTAGATCGCTACAGATACTTTTTTTCATCTGCATCCCCACTCGGTTTCTGCTTCTGCTTCTGTTTCTGCTGCTGCACACTTTCCTTGTTTCTGTTTCATTATTTCCATACACTCCCCCCCCCCACCCCCATTCTCTACATTTACAATAATCTACATCTATACAGATAGTTTGGTGGTGGGTTCTTTTTCTTTTTCTTCTTTTTTCTTCCGCACAGTTAACTCTGTCATTCTAATTTATACAAGTACAAGTATCTTCTGCTTTATCCTTCTGCGTCCGCTCCAATCCTTTTCTTCTTTCTTTTCTCTCTTTCTCTCCCTTATTTTCTTTCTCTTTCTCTTTTCTTTCTCTCTCTCTCTCTCTCTCTTTCTTTCTTTCTCTCAGAGGAGGGAAATAAGTTTTGAAAGGATTCCCAATGCAATACAACTTTGTTTTTTCACTTTTACTCTGTGATCTGATAAAAGCCTTTTGTAGAACAGCAACAGCAACAGCAATGGAATGGAATAGAATAGAGAGAACAAGAAATAAGGGGAGGAAGTGAAGGAGGGAATACAGATATCTGTAGTGTAGTAGTATGTGTGCATGTAATCGCATCTCTTATCTTTCGTCTGTCTCCTCGTAGTCGGAATATATATTGTACAATATCTGTACTCTCTCCTCTCTTCTTCTTCTCTCTACAGATGTAACTTACAAGTAAAATATCTCTTTTCTCTCTCGTTCTTTCTCTCTCGCTTCGCGTCTTATCGTTTATCACTCGTCCGCATCCATCCTCGACAAATAATAATAAAATTTATTTCATTATGCTCCCTTTCCTTCCCACCAAACAGAAACAGAAACAGACAGAACAGAGAAACGAGAAACATTCAACATTCAGACAAAAACAACAAACTAAAGTTACTCGGACTCGCTCGCTATACTTTAATCTCAATTCGCCCGACTCTTTCTCCTCTTTCTCCTTTTCTTTTCCTCTTTTTCTTGGTACAATGTACAATCCAAGAACCATATACGATACTTCAACTCTAAATACAATAGAATAAGTATAAGAATAAGACGAGTTAGAATTGGAGTTGGAGTTGGCTAAACAAATAAAAACACAAGAGTATGTGAATTGTGAATTCGTCTGAACATCTTGTGACTTGTAGCAACCGAAACAGCAACCCCCATTTCTTATCCACAATCTCTCTCTCTCTCTCTCTCTGTATCTTCATCTCTCTCACTCTCTATCTTATTGCTGTCAAAATTTCCATTTTTCTCTCTCTCTTTCTCTCTCCCCCCCCCCCCCCAGTGAAAACTTACATCTAGTCGAAGATGAACTCCTAAAGTAAACAAACAAGCAAACAAACAAACGTGACGTGCGGTTTGGTGTGAGCATTTTAAATTTAAAATGACTTACGATGACTTAACGATAAATTAACTAAGGAAATGATTGAGAATTAAGATGATGATTAATATATTAGTATTGGTTTTGGATATTGTGTATCGGCGAGTAAAATTTATTATTCCAAAATAGAGGTTAAAAGTCATGAATCATGATTATAATATTTAATATTTATATATAGACGACGATAATATGAGGATGATAAAATTATTATTAAATATATGTATCGTATGTAAAATTAATAGGATTTTTTCAATTTGAACATGTTTAAATTCCCAATTCCGAATTCCGAATTCCCAATTCACATTTGTTCTAGTCCTTTAACTTAATTTAATTTTATATATAGATTTTAGATTTCAGACGAGATACGTCTGCAACGTTTTCTGGACTCTCGGACGAGGAGGATTTGAATTGGAATTGGAATTTGAAGGGGTGGGAGGAAAAGGAAAAGGAGAAGGAGACGACGACACGGAGGGGATTTCCATTTGAATTTGACCACACAACGAGTAATTATTACTACTCAATCTTGACGAGTCTGTTCGAGGAAGATGAAAAGAAGACACATTGACATTATTATTTTGTGACTGTTTGTCTCCACGTGATGTGGATGATGTGGATTTCACTTTCCCTCCTGCTGCTGCTGCTGCTCTCCTTCCCCGTTTGGGTAAAGTCGTCAACGACTTATCCACAGTTTCACTTCCCCGGTGACTTTGACTTTGACTTTGAACGTGAACGTGACCATGGCCATTGGAACTTGTTGTAGAGGACCGATGTGTCCCATATTCCTCCGGTGGTTGTTGCTTGTGATGTTCATCGGGATGATTATGAGGACTTGGAGGATCCAGGGAAAAGTAAATGTGCATCTCTTCCCGTTCACTTGCTCCAGGAGGAACAAGAGGAACAAGAGGAAGGGAATGAAGGGATGAAGAGGAGGAGCCAAGGGATTTCCCATCAGTGGTGTCCAGTTCAAGATCCATCGTGGACTCGGTGGAATTGGACGGTGGGGAGGAATTATCCGTATTCCGACTGTTGTGCCCAGAGCCCATCCTCGTCGTCATCGTCCTCGTCCTCAAGCCCTGCCCCTGTCCTTGTCCTGGTCCTGGTCGCTGACCGTAAGGACTTGGAGATTTAGATATTCCGAGGCGGCTGTCATTTTCATTGTCATTGTCATTGCCACTGTCATGTGGACGTGGTTCATGAGGAACGCGGGAAAGGAAACTATTTAAACTGTACTGACACTGACCACTGTCACCGTGTCCGTCACCGTTGACGACTATGGATCCGTTTTTGAGGAGGAAATCCTGGAAATGTGGAGGAGGCATCGGGTTTTCCTGACTTCTTTGACGACTTGATTTCCAAGGGGAGGATTTAGATGATGATGTGGATCTTGATTTTGATTTTGAAGGCGAGGAGGACTCAACAATGGTTTTTTCATAGTGATTTCCTTCTAGTGATGACTGTTGCGGTTGCAGTTGAAATTGCGATGGGTTTCCTTCTGCCTGTGACGACAGTTGTGTTCGTGGGCTCGTCGTCCACGTTTTGGTCGTGTTCGTGGCTGGAGAATTGAGTAGAATATTGGAATGGAAATTGGTGAATTTGAGAGTTGCGGAGGGCGAAAAGGAAACTGGCGGGATGCAACTCCTCGCATATCGCTTGTTCTTGTTGTGTCCATCCGTTTCCATATCCATGTCCATGTCCGTTTCCGGCCTCCTCTCCAACGGCTCGGGCAAAAAAAACATTAATTTATCCCAAAAATCTTGACGGGAATTCCCATTTGGATTTGAAATGCCACCCCATCGAACTATTTTCATCCTGGATGAACAACTGGATCTCCATCTCCATCCTTGTCCACTCCCATTTCTCCCCCATTTCTTCCCCACCCCCGACGACGACGACTTGGACTGGATCTGGAATAAGGAGAGGAAATCATCCGGATGAATCTTGACAGGGAGACTCGCATCATCCACGAGGATTAAAATGGCGGACTTGAGAATGGAATTCCTCACATCTCTCCTCTTTTTAGTATGCTCAGCCATGAGAAGAGCGGACTGGAATTGACCACTGGACCATTCGGATCGTAAAAAGTGAGAGGACACGATGATGAGGACAGTCCGAGCTCTTGCCATCCCTCCAAAATCATCCTGAGGATTCCGATTCCGATTCACATTCACATTCTGATTCCAATTCTGATTTGTGTGAACTTCCACTCTGTAACCCAAATTGTCTTGGAGTTCCTCCAGGATTTGTCCAGCCAGGAATTCATCCTGTTTATTGTACATTAAATACACGTCATTGTCACTCTCACTCTCGCTCTCTCTCCCACAACAAGGAAAACAACACGGGAATATTTTGTCACGAGCACAAGAGAGCCGGATGTGGAAACGATGGAAAATCCAGAACGTGAACGAGTCGCCACAGATGAGGAAAGCACAGATGAGGATGAGGAGAGCACAGCTGACGAGGATCGTGAGGAGGAGATACAGTGAGGAGTAGAGGTGGAAGAGGAGGAAATCCTCGGTCGTCGAGCCCCCTTCCACACACAATGACAATGACAATGACAATGACAAGGACGACGACGACGTCCCATTCCAAATGGTCACATTCCCATATTTCCCCGCACCACCACCACCACAAGTCAACGCATTCAAATGTGGAATCTTGCGGGAATTTTGGTTCTCCTGAATCCACCCAGTGATTTCCTGGAGGAAGGCGCAATCCGTACAATCCCAAGGATTCCTCTCCAGTTGAAGTAGGCCAAGATTCCGATTCAAGTTCAACTGCCAGATGCTCAAAACGTGAAGAGAATTCCCATCCAGTCGGAGGACTTGCATGGACTTGAGACCAAGGAACGTTTGATTGCTAATGCTGGCAATCAAATTGTCATGTAGATAAAGCTCGAGGAGACGACTGAGTGGGTCAAATTCAAAGCCGTGAAGGCTCGTGAGACGATTTGATTCTAAATGGAGTTGCTGAAGCATTTGAAGGCCGTTGAAGGACTTGTTTGCAATTCGCTCGATCCCGGATCCATTCAAATAGAGTAGACGAAGATTCTTTCGGCCAATGAATGTATGACTTTTCAATTCCGGAATGGAATTCCCATCCAAATATACTTCGGTGGAGTCCATTGGGAGTCGAGTGGGGATCGCCGTGTGACTGACATTGTCACCAGAACCAGAATTAGAATTAGAACCAGCACAGTCCACCACGTTCTGGCCCCAATTGTCGTCATGATAGCAAGTGCAATTGATGGGGCAGCTCATGAGGCAATCACAGGCAAACTCACAACAGTGACACAAGGCAAAACAATGCTCTGTGTAAGTGCAGAGGAATTCTTGCGGTTTCATCTCCTCCAGCCTTTTTTTAGTAGCCAGACCACCACCACCACGACTGAACGGGAGCTCACAAACGATGGACTCCATGTCCGCCACAATCACGACCGGATGTCCATGGGAATGTGAGCTCAACCGGACGTCATTCACACGCGTGAGCCACTCCAACTCGCACGTGCACACAAACGGATTCCCCTGCCGCCATTCAAACGAAAAAAAAAGAACACACACCAAATCAGACCTCATTTGACACTCATTTTGTGCAGATTTACAGGTACACACAAGAAAATACAATTCAATTATACCGCCAAAAAGAACTCCACTTCCGGTCTAGTCGTTGCCTTGTCCTGTCCGAATTGTCCATCCGGAGGAGCAATGGCCAATCGAAGGGACTTCAATTGAATGGTGCTCAATCGATTGGAATTTAATTCAACTCTCCTCAAATTCCAAGAGCGACTGAAAGTGTCCGGAAGTAAAATTTCAATTAGATTGTGACCCAGTCGGAGGATTTCCAGTTTCGGTGGGATCCATTCCAATTGAATTGCCTTCAAGCGATTGAAAGACACGTCCAGGACGCGGAGATTCCTCGCAAAAGAAGAGGAGTGTTGTGGTTGTGGTTGTGATTGCGTTGGTTCGGCAATTGGGATGGAAATGCCCTCAATTTGGTTGTGACTCACATCAAACCATTCGAGAAGGGGCGGAGTGAGAGCAAAGTCCATCCAGCTCAAGGAATTCATGGAGACGTTCAGCCAGAGGAGACTCCGCAACTCCGTGGAGAAGGAGGGCGAGAGGTTGGTGAGTTGATTCGAGTCCAGGCGAAGGATTCGAAGGTGGGGGCAGGGGAGGAAGGCTCCCCTCCCCACCCTCTCAATCAAATTCCCTGCCAAATTCAAAGCTCGGAGTTTGGGGGTGTGAAGACAGAAACCGTCGGGGACTTCCTTGATTAAATTCCCAAGGAGTCGGAGGCCGTACAGATGGGAGAGGCCTTGGAAGGAGTCGGCGGGGAATGAAGAGATTTGATTCTCACCCAAGTCAAGGGATCGCAAAGGGAGACGACGGATGGCCAAGGGCACTTGACGCAATTGATTCCTCACCAATCCCAAATCCTGTAGATTGAAACTACTCCCATTTCCATGATGTCCATGTCCATTTCCATTTCCATTGGAAAATGCTTCAGGTGCAATTTCCTGGATTTGATTGTAGTCCAAGGACAATTTCCTGAGCATGAATAGACCCTTGAACGTCCCTTCACTGACTACCCTCAATTGATTCCCCGACAAATTGAGTGAGAGTAGATTTCGGAGGGTGACAAAAGTGAGATCCTGAATGGATATAATGGCATTATGACTCAAATCCAAGGAGTGAAGGGCCCCCAAATCCTTGTGAAACATCAAGGGTCCTAATTGAGTCAATTGATTTGAGCTCAAATTCAGGGTTCGGAGAGCCACGAGACTCGAGAAGACATCCCCATGGATTTGAGTGAGAGAATTGTGATCCAGACGGAGGACTCCAAGTCGTCTCAATCCTCCGAATGAACCCGGAAGGAGTTGAAGTATATTATTGTAGGAGAGATGAAGACATCGGAGGGAATTTCCTAAGGGGACTAAGGCTCCATTAGAGATATTTAAGGATCGGGCAGAGTTCCACTCGGAGTTCCCTGTCCGGATCCGGAGGCTCTTGAGTTTGGTGAGCCCACCGAGACTGTGACGAGTGAAATTGGTGAGTTTACAATGATCGATTTGGAGGTCGTGGAGATTTCGGAAGGGACGGAGCTGTTGATGTTGAGCTCCTTCATCCAGGAAGGATTGAAAAAAGAGACGATCATTACAGAGGAGCTTCAGTTTAATGATTTGATCGGGGGATCGTTTGAGGCCACCTTGGAGGACGCCGGATGTCAAATTAACCAAATCTAAATTGGAATGGAGCGTCCGAATTTGACAGACGAGCATTTCCTCCATTTCCATTTCCATTCCAATTCTAATTTCCTCACTCACCACTGATAATTTGGTTGTGGTGGATCCACTTTCACTTCCACTTTCACTTTCACTTACACTTTTACTTGTGGTTGTGGTTGAACTCGAGTTGACATGAACTGTTCGGCTGTTGGGATGTTGTTGTTGAAAGTTGTCAAGTCGAGAGCCGGGAACCATCGTCATCGTCTTTGGACTTCTCGACTGTGACGACGACAGTGTTGATCGTGGAAATGTTTGAATGGCACAGGATTCCATTTCACCATTGTTATTGTTATTATTATGATTCCCACCTTCTCCAACTCCTCCGCTTCCACAAATCACTTTTGGTATCTGCATCCATGCGAATGCAGCAAATACCCACATCCAAATCCAAAATATACACCACTTTTCCATTTTGTCAAATCCCCGATTTCCCGATTTCCGGATTGATGATTTTCCACCAAAGATTTTTCTCAACTTTGTCTTTTTTTTCACCAAATGTTTTCACCCCCGCACAAACAAACGTCGGCATTTGCAAAAAAACAAACAGACTCTTGAAAATACCGGAAATACGATATAAATAAACAGAGTACACAGAGTACAGAAAAGGAACGTTTTTCTAGGAAATCCTTGTCGGTTGTCCGACAAGTCTGTTCAATTTTAATATTTTAGCCAAGATTTTGGCAAGGATGATGAGAAGTTTTTTTTTTTAATGTGTGGTCGGTCAACAGGTGCGTTCGTTGAGACAAGTTTTCCCTTGTAACGGAAACGAACAGGTACGATAGGAAATGACAATGTGAAGGAGTTTTTTGTTTTTTTTTTGTTTTTTCCCTTCACATTTGTAATTGTTCATTAAAGTATAGATTTGGACTAGTTAAATTACGTAGTTGATGACGACCATTGTCATCCCGCATTGTTATTGTTATTGTTCGAGCACAAATGTCATGAGCCACCGGAAAAGATTGTTGATTTGTTGTTGAAAAGTTTTAGGGATGAAGATGTTTAATTAGCACGTGTCTTTAATTGAATGGACCCCGGCAGCACTTGGCCATTATCCATTCTCACTGGAGTTTTCATAGCCATTTTCATTTTGACATTTTTGACACTCGACACATTTCCTCGAGTTGGTATTGCAATGGAGGAGGATTTCACTTCCAATCCCAACAATTCCAATTCCAATCCCAAATCCAAATCTACGGGACATTTTTCAGTGAAAAGAAAAAATTCACTCACTCTATCGAATTGACGCACTTGACATCATATGTTTCACTTGATCCTCCATTTTCATTTCCTTATGTATTAATATTAATTGCACTATATATATTCAGTATATTCTTGATAATTTCTATTGTTGAGAGTACAAAAAACGATGTAAGATAATCACGTCAACTTGAACTCCTTCTTCTTTCGTTATGAAACAGTCAAAACAACGAAAAGGAAAAGGAAACACGAGCACAAAAAAGCACCAAGTTGTTCCTTTTCATTTTCTTTCCTTTCCGTAGATGTTTGTGTGTGTGTGTGTGGTGAATGAATGGGAGCTGTGAAAAACAAGTCCATGTGTTTCCTCGTGGACAGCTCGTCGACGACTGATACGATTCCACAGAGTGAATTGTGCTTGTGCGAGTGCGAGGAAACCTCTCCAATTCTCTCTCTCTCTCTCTCTCCTCACACAACACATACAATCCTCAGTTTTCCTCTCTCTCTCTCTCTCTATATCAGCTGTTATGTTGGATTTGGATTGCGACGACGTTCTCGAGTTCTCATCCACACACAACTTGGAGTTGTATAAGTTGTCAGGGAACTGCCGGCCTTTGCACACTATTACGAGTAGATTCGATGGATGATGTCGAGTTGACTTGACTTTTTGGGGGTGAGATTGAGATGAAAATTGGCCCATTGAAATGAACATGAAATGGAAATTGGAGGGTTCCCTTTTGGTAACTTTTAATCCCTTCGTTAATATAATGACGATTCCCAATTCACTAATTCACTAATTCACCAATTCACCAATTCCAAATTCACAGGAGTCACCTGGATATAATAATCTTCCACTTGTAACTTGTGTGTATATTTATCGTACTATTTTGTATTTACGCAAACAAACAAAACAACGCATGTAGAGATAATAAATGCGTGTGAAATCATCGTGAAATGTTGTTTGTTGTGTTTTTGTTGTTGTGAGGATGGGCGTTGCAAGGACTACCACTTCACCACTTGAATGAGTTTGAGTTTGAGAGTTAAAGAGCCCGCAGTATAAATAAAATATACAAGACAAAAAGCGCCGCAGTTCTATGTTCTATCAGTACATTAGCCATGTAATTTAAATTAATATTCCCTGTATAAATGTACATTTATCATGTATCATATATCGTAGCCTTAATCAATTAAATTAATTGGGTGATTGATCCAGAAATGGGGGAACGACTGTTCAGTTGGATATAGGAAAATATCATTTTTTATGAATTCATTAATTCATTAATTCATTTCATTTCATTTCATTTAGACATTGAGACGTTGAGATGTTGGGAAGTTGGGGAGTTGAGAGGGGATTTTAATTTAAAATGGGGCGATGAGTAATTAATAGTTTGATAGGGAAAACAACTCTGTCCGTCCGTCCGTCCGTCCGCATATAAGCATAATCGTAATCATAATCATAAGCATACTCGTCATCGAAATGGTAATGGTAATGAGATGGAGTGAGACCCCGAACAGGACAACGACAATGCCGACGATGACGATGAGGAGACGACGACGAAGGTAAATGAAGCCTCAATCGAGAGTCATCATAAATTATGGATATTGACATGGAGCAGGGAGGAGAAGGTGTTTTCCGTCTCATTTCCTCAGCCACAGTCACAACCACAATGTAAAATGTGATGCAAAATATGCAATAATACATATATTGTAAGTACAGTACAAAGGACGACGACACCAAGGGAAAAAAGAGTGTGCTTTGGTCGGTATACAGTGGTGAAATGATACGTGGCAATTGCCGCTTTCCCGTAATTCCCATTTTCCATTTGTCCATGGCATTGGCATGTCCCCAAACCCAAACACAAACCCAAACCCAAACCAGTCAGTCAGTCAACTAACGAACCATCACACACTCAAACACATACACACACGGCATCATCATCATCATCATCATCGTCATGTCATTGTCATTGCATTGCCATTGCTATTGCCATTGTCTTTGTCGTATGAATATGAATTTTCGGGTAACGTAAATGGGAATACCTTCTGGCTTTGGGCTGCTCTCCATTCGCCACGTAGTTACCGTCACCATAATTAACTATGCAACATTAATAAAGTAGGTTGAAATATTCAATGGCCTCAAATGCTACAGCTCCACTTCCACATGTTGTACCTATATAGTTTTCTCCATGCAATGTAATGTAATGGAGCCCACTTGAATATTCCGTTAGTCGATGGTGGAAACGGTGGACTGACGGACGGACGGAATATCGTACACGGGAGAATCCTTGTCCCGTAATGCGATCCAGATCCAGCTAGCGATAGTTTCCTCCCCACAAAACACAAACGCAAACACAAACACAAAAACAGTGACATATTCATTTGATGATTACACGATGATGTAAACCGTCGAATTCATCGTCAGTAGACAGTATAGAATTCAAGTGGGATTAGGAATTCCATTGGTATTGGTTTGCATTGCATTGCATTGTATTGATTAGGAATTAGGGAATTGTGCGAGTCCCTTGTCCTTTTCCCTTCAACTTGATCTGTTGTTTCCCCATTTTGACTTTTGACGGTAAACGGTGTGGATTGTCCACGCATAAATATAGAACCTTCATCTCCATCTCATTGGCTCGTGTCGAGTTCTCCATGGGATTTCGATTTCATTGTATTCTCAGCATCTCTTCAATTCCTATAGAAATTCTCTCTCTCTCTCTCTTTTTTGTATATATGCAAATATGTATGAAGAGCCTCAAATGCTTTGAATCTCAATAATTATGTGTTTGTATTCCGCGTAACTTATACATAGTTGGACTTTGGATTAGGATTTCAAATTTCAAAGGCTGCTGACTCCGCTCCGCCTTCTTCTTCTTCTTCTCATTGGGCTGTAAGTACTCGTAATTAAGAGGAGCCAACTCATTAGTAATATGCAACTAAAACTTTGCGAGAGTAAAATCATCACTTTGTCCGTCCGTCGTTTTCTCCTCCCGAATTTGAGACGGCTAAACAAAGAACTTTACTTTACACAAGAACGAGAAGAGAGCGATGGGATGCTGGACGATGGGAAATGAAATGAGGAAATGAGGAAACTATCGGAATCGGATTGTGTGTCTGCAGTCTGCAGTCTGCCTGCAGTTCCTTCTTCTTCTTCTGCCTTCTGCAAACGGAGGAGGATCCGACCATTCCGACCACGTCATCAAAATCACATTATTCTGTCATCCCACTAATTAGTGCAGACACTGAAAGAGAAAGAGAAAGAGAAGATACATATAGACAAACGAGCCAAAGTGTGTGTGGACTCAAAGACTTTCATCCACCTCCCAGTCTCTAATTTAATTGTTAACCCATCAATTCCATCGTGTGAACGAACCAATCTCTGTAAATATGCTCTATACATCTCGGCATCTCGGATTCGGATTCGGATTCGAATTCGAATCCTCGTTAGGATTGAATTCAAATGCAACGGGAAAAGAGATCGATCTCGAGTAATTACGCGAGTAATCAAATGAGAAAGAGAATACAGATATATGAGAATGTAAAAATAAAATATGGGCGCCGTCTCTTTCTCTTTGTTTTTAATTAACGAGTATATTCATTGAAAAAAAGGATGGACTGTATAAATATATTCGGAGTAAATGTGGATGTTTAGGGAGATGATTTTTTTTAAGTATAGGTTGATGAGAAGAGAAAAGAGAGAGAGAGAGAGACAGAGAAAGGGAGAGAATATGAATTGGAGCTGACGATGGCGATGAGAGACGAACTTGGACAAAGGGAATGGAATGGAATGGAAAACAAAGAGTGATTTAATATTAATTTGTCATTAATAGTTATAAGATTATAAGTGAGGAGGGAAATTTAGACGGACGGAACGAACGGCCATTGTCGTCTCCGTCTCTCTGTTTCTGTTTCACCGTGTCCAATCCAATCGTAAAAATAGTTCAATCCCACTGGGGATGAAGCTGAGCTGTCAAGTCAACTCTGACCAAAACTCCAGAACTCTAGAGAAACTGCACGGGGGAAATGAACAAGGGCGCGATTTCAGATTACAATTCTAATTGGAAGACCAAACCAAACCAAACCAAGGTGAGTCAAGCAGAATTTATTCACAGTCATCGTTTGTTTCCCAAAACGCCATACAAAATTCATGCATTTTGAGCTGTAAGGGAGAACGAACGAACGAGCGAACGAACGAACGAACGAATGAATGCATGAAATGAAATGAAATGAGTGGAACTCTGAGGAAAAGTGTGCATGGAAAGGAGAAAAGGAGAAGGAAAATGTGTAAAATGAAAAAAAGAAGCCTGGTTGAAGTGGCATTCTGAATATTTGGATTATTCTCTTGCATAATTACCTACCTAGAATTGGAATTACCAATTACCTCGAACGGGCATCGCATCTCATCAAGTTGAAAGGAAAGGTTAAAAGGGGTAAAAGGAGGAGGAGAATGAAGGAAAACGGATTTAATGAATTAAAAATGTTGTTGGGTCAAAGTCAAAGTCAAAAGGAAAGGATCCAGTTTTTCCTTTTCATCCGTTTCCATTTCATTTTCATCACAAAATTTAACACTCAAAATAAAAGGACTGATCGTGAGAGAGAGAGAGAGAAAGAGGGAGAGAGAGAAAAATATGTAGAGAGATTTGTCGTTGCTTGTACAATTGTAGAACTGTGGAATTGTTGAATTGTAGAATTGTAGCATGAAGATATTCAAGACGGTTAATATTTATCTCCCTTTGCCTTCCATTTTCATTTTCATTTCCATTCCGTTTGATTAGGTCCCAGACTAATGGTAATAATATAACATACTTTAGATACAAGTCCGTCCGCTGTCTTCGACGTGAGTAATGGAGTAATGGAAAAGTCTGCTGTCAAAAGTTTTCACGTGCTTTACTCGCATCATATCGCCAGTTTTTTGTTCTCGTTTTCGTTTCCTTTTGAGCTGAGTTGTGGATTGTGGCCACAGTGCATTGCAGTGAATGTCTGTCTCTCTGTTTGTATAGTCATGCTATGTGAATAGCGAGCGAATTGAAATTGAATGAATTCCGATGGACGATGGACGATGGAAGAGTGACGAGACTCTCTCTCTCTCTTACTCTCTTCTATTGGATTCTCCTGCTTATTCTCCTATGTATGTGTCCTCATATATGTAGAAATGTATACTTATAGTTATAGCATGTGTTCATGTGTTTGGTTTTGGTCGTGTTGTTTGTCGTCTATGCTCGTCCGGACTGGACCAAGCCAAGACCAAGACCAAGAGTAATATCAAAGATGAAATGAGATGAGATTTCAAGTGAAACTTTGACTACACTTGGAAACTTTTGTGAATGGCTAAAGAAGTAAAGTAAAGAGTAAAGTAAAGTCCCTTTCAACTCGATTCCCTTTCACATCACATAATAATATAATACATACGATATCTTAGAATACGTTTTTCCCAACATCCAACATCCAAATCCAAATCCAAACTTGGGCATCTCCTGGCTGTCCTCATCATCATCATCTTCATCCTCGTCGTCCTCGTCGTCGTTGTCGTCGTCGGTCGTCAACTGCCAACTCTTTCCAGCCCTCTCCTTTCACTTTCAACTTGAACAAGCAAGCAAGACAGAAAACTCCAAAAACTCCAAACTCCAAAAAAACTCTCCAACGTGACAGAGTGAATCTCTCTCATTCATCTCATCCCTTCGCATCGCATCGTCCGTCCGTCCGTTGCCCATAAAATTTCAAAAATATCTTACTCTTCTCCTTTGCCTTTGCCTTCATCTTCGTCTTCGTCTTGTTGGAACTTTTTTTGCACTGGCGAGTTTTCCTTGGTCTGACGACAAGCAAACGCAAAAGGAAAAGAAAATGCAAGAGGACGTGTTTTGTGTTTTGGTCCTATAGAAATTGAAGGGATGCGAACGTAAGATAATTAATTGACCGCCGTCGCGCGTCGTCTCACCAAGTGCCCAACAAACATTTCCATCTCTGTCATCTCTTTCATTGGATAATGCGGGTAAACAATGGGGGGACTCAGATTATTTCAGAGTAATCCAATTGATATCGTATTCGACGACAATTGACAGGAATTCATTCGAGAGTTTAAGCTGCAAAAAAATACATCAAAAAAAATGCTTGACAACTTGTCAATTCCTATATTCCGATTCCGTGCGATATATTTCGTACATATGCAAATCAAAAAATGCAAACAAAGCAAGCAAAAAAAAAACCCTTCAATTTTATGACGACACTTTCCCTTTGATCAGGGCATTTGAATATGTGATTCACTTTTGATTTGGGATTTGAATGGAGAGACTCGATGTTAATCCAATTCACAATAATATCTAGACAAACTGTCTTGACATCCAAATACAAATACGAATACAAAAATGAGAATGAAAACGAATATCATTTCTATTCTATATTCTATATGCATGTGAGCATTTTCTTTTCACAGCGACTCTTTTGCCTCGTCATCCGCTCAATTTGCGATAAACAAATGAAAAAATATGCACCACAACTTTGTGATGTGTAAGTATATATCTGTATGTATTCTGCATATATCTTAAGATGGAAAGTAAGTAGATGAAAAAAAGAAATAAAAGTCTCTTAGAAAACTTTTTTGGTTTCCCTTTGGATAGTTTGTATCTGTACATAGTGTTGTGTTGTAGTGTTTGTGATGATGATGGTGAGCGATATGGCGAATGGTTAATTACTAATTGCTGGCATAGTTCGTCACGTTCCTTGTTGTCACCCCCCTTCTTAATTCTTTCATCGTTCCTCCTCTCACCTCAACATCCTGACTATATACCATTTATTTTATCTCTCTCATGGTGAATTCCTCATTCAAATCCAAATCCAAACGTGATGGAAAGGAAATAAATAAGGAAAATAAGTGTTGATGCGTCATGGTGCGAGTTTTTTTTAATAGGGAAAAATCTACATCTGTAAAAGAAAAGATGGAGGGAAGTCCAACTTATCTGCACAGTTCTTGTTCTTGAAGGAAAAGGAGTGCAGGAAGGAAAAGGAGTGGGGAAGAATATTGGTTATGATTTGTAAGTGTGTGTATAGTTAGTTGTAGAATTGTAGAGAACGGGTTCATGATGTGGATTGTGGATGATGACGATGATTATGGCATAATTTCCAGATCATGGCCAGTCCATTGAGATTAACGGTGGCCCCTATATAATTTACTACTTTCCTTTACTCTCCTCTCGGTATGTGTCTGTCTGTCCTGCAATGTAAACCGCCAATACCTACAGATATCTGCAGCACGATACACAAATCCAATTATTATTCATCTTAACTTGTTCTCTCTTCTCTCCTCTAATAATTCCCAATATTCACCATCGAATCCACCTACCTTCACGTTAACGTTCATTCGAATTTCGAATTTACAATTTACAATTTCGAATTTCAAAGGCACACACAAGAAAACTATCGTATTTTATGTAGGTATATACGATATATATTTGATTTGCCAGCTCGAAACTCCAAACTTCAAGACAAAATTCATTTGAGACACGCCACGTCACTATTGGCCACCTTTTAAAGTAAACTAAAGTCTAAAGTCATATCGCACCGGTCATCTCGTTCTCCTTCTCGTTTGCTGTTAAAATATATATACTTTGGGTTGGCTTTTATGCCATGAGAAAATGAGGATAAACATGAATTCGCTCTCACTCTCACTCTCACCTGCACCCAAATACAAATCTACTTAAATCGACTTCATGCAACTCATTACGATATGAACGTAGCCTAGCTAAAATCCTATACAATATCATAATATACTATAATATAATATAATATAATACACACTTAAATTAATCTAGTCCTCGGAGAGTAGCAAACGAGACGCTCTGAAATATGTACAAACTCAACATAAAATATTAAACATCCACAAATCCATACCAAGTCCAACACGAAGCCTTTCTATACCAACATTTGACATTGCATTGATTGCATTGCAAACCCATACCTACAATATAAACAGAGAAACATTGGTCAAATAGCGTGGAATAGCGTGATGAGTGACATTAAAAACCTTCAAGTGGATATGTAACAGATAAAAGATAAGGGCTCACTGACCACTCAAGGGATTCTAACGATATACCTATGTATGTTATGTAAGGGTGGGCAATGGAGGAAACGGAGAGAAATCCAAGGAAAGAAAGGAAGAAAGAAAGAAAGAGAGGAAGAAAAGGTTCCCTGTAAAAAAGTATAAAAGTATCGTAAAGAGTACAGAGACAGAAACAAGGAATTATTTATTAGTCAGTAAATTTGAATTGTGGTTGGGGGAATGTGCATAGAAACATGAGACACAGAAACAGATCTCTCAACAATGTGGTGACTGTTGACGTTGAGTATTAATGGGCCATGTTTTGGGGTTGTATTTTGTATTTTGAGGTGGCTGTCTGTCTGTCTGTGTGGTGCAAAGTGCACCACAATTCCATAAGGCAGACTGCACTATATTATTATCGTTTGTGGTTGTGGTGGTGTTGTGTATAATGTAATGTAATGTAATGGAATGTAATTTAATGGACTGGGTGCAGAGCAGACTAGTGCAGACTAGTGCAGAGTAGAGAAGAGACGTTAGAGAAGGGTGTTTGCTGTTTCTTGTCGTCGCCTCACAATCTAGACTGCGTGTTCAATGTTCCTCCTTCGATTCATCGTTGTCGCTGTTGTCGTTGTCGTTGTCGTCGTCGTCGTTGTCGCTGTCTCATCCGTCGTGAGCGGAATGATGAATGAATAAATATTAAGAAAATGAACCACCGCACCACACCACAAAAACTGCCGATTTGCGAATTCTCTGTGTAATGTGTAATCTGTAATGTGTAGTCTGTAGGTATATTGCGAATAATAAATCAAATCATGAAAAGAACCATTAAGGCATAAGGCATAACAGTTACTGTGTAATATCCATGTACTTTCACTTTGTTTGCCTCTGCCTCTGCTTGTTTCTGTATCTGTTTGTCTGTTGTCCTACCCAGAAACAAAAGTCCGAGTTGACATTCATTTATTTATTTCCCATCGTTCCGTCGTAATCCTAATCCTAATCATAATCATAATAATGAGTGTATAATAATCCTAGAATTATTACATTATCTATCTGTATATACTTCTACTTGAACATGGAACAACATTCCCTTCGCTTTCTACTCGTATATCGATTATTTTATGCTCATGTTGATGGCTATGAGTGTAAGTGTAAAACTACCTAAGTGTAATAAAATACATGTATAATATGCGTGTGATAATCCTACAATTGCAATTGCAAAATGCAAATGCCTCGAGCTCTATGCCAATTCCCTGTCCGTCCGTTCGTTCGTCCGTCCGTCCACCAGACAGATCATGTGCTAACAAGTTGCATTACATTACATTGCCTTGCGTTGCGTTTGGAGTTGGATTTGAAACGAAAACAAAAAGGAAAACGAGATGGTGAGCGATGGATTGGTCACTTGCACTCGTTATATCGTTATTCGTTATATCGTTATACGTACTTATCGAATACGAAGTGTGTACTATGTACTCTGTATGTAGTTATGAGTGCATGAGGAAAGGGAGGCAGGGAGGCAGGCCATGATTAACGTTTGAATTTGAACACGATGTAGAGATGAAGATAAAGGAATCAGCTCGGGGCGTCTTCATTCATTCACGTACACAAACACAAGTATCCATTTCCATTTAATAAATTGTTTATATGTTCGATATATGTACTCCTCACTCTCTTTCTTTCTTCCTCTCCCAAACGAAACCAAACGAAACCAAACGAAACCAAAACAACAAACCAAGGAACGACAACGACAACGACACATGACATGAACTGTCACACTTGCTCCAATTCTTTTTATTCCGCCAGCATCCATTACCATTTTACCACCACAATTACGTACATTATGCACGAATACGATACTTACATACATTTACCACCACCATCAGCAGCATTGAGCATTATATTATAGTTTCCTCGATCGTTTTCATTTTCAGATCACCCAGCCAGCCAGCCAGCCATTCCAATTCTCGCTTACATAAGCCTCAGTCAGTCATTCATTCATTCAATCATTCATTCATTCAAATGGGGATTTGTAGTGGCCATCTGATTCTGATTCTGATGGATCGTCAAATTGTCAAATTCCAATCACAGCAAATCAACTGGCATTCAATATACAATATGTATAGGTACAGATATTTAACAAACACTCGTCTCCTCTCTTCTGTATGTAGATAGGTATATATCGTATGTAGACATTTCAACATTTAATTCCCATTCACACGCAATCCTCAGTTAACTTTATAACTCATTCTGCAATTAAAGCAATAAGCAATGGCAGTCCAATGATGACATTTACCATTTACAATTTTCCAATAAGACTTTTCCCCTTCCTCGTCACAACAACCAACAACCAACAAGAACAAGAACAAGAAAAACAAGAAGAATTAAATACGGCCAAAGCCAAATCAAAAGACGTTGGATTTTTGATGGATTTTGGTTTCGCCCAAATCCAAATCCAAATCCAAAACAACATCAGCATCAGCATCACCATCAACTCGACTCAATGAAATTACAAAGATAACCTAATGAACCAACTAATTATCAAAATCTCCTTTCATTCCACCCAACTTTACGACTTACGACTTTTGAGGCTCCTCGATACTCAACAACATTTCACATTTCCACATTTAAAATGCTCTGTTGAATTGTTATATTTTCTTTTCCTTGCTCGTTGGCCAAAACAAAAAAAGTGAAGCATAACTCATCAAGACTCAAGACAAATACAAATCCAAATCCAAAATCCAGTGCGGATTTCTCATTATTATTTTCATTTTCCTTGGTGCAGCTGAGATGACGTCAGAATCATCAACCGACGACGGAATCTGCATCTGCATCTGCATATATTATAGAAAAAGTGACTGAACGAGTCCACCGAAGATGAGATGAGCCAATGTGTAAAATGTGATGAAAATGAGCTCGTGGATCGGTGGAACAACCATCAACAACAACAACAACAAGAAATAGAGAGAGAGAGAGAGAGAGAGAGAGAGAGAGATGATTTACGAGGGTTCCCGTTGTTTTTGTGGATCTGCAGTCGTTCGTTCATGGTGGAATATTTACGATTTGTTTGTTCTGTTGGAGAGAGAGAATCGATCCCTCCCAGTGCAGTGCAGCAAAATGCAGCTGATGGAGCCACACAGTCAATAACAACAATTTCATTCCCATTTTTGTCTGAACGATGAATACAAATTCCCAATTCCCAACCGATCGACTGACCGACCAACCGACGGGCTGCGACTAATGAAATGGCGAATAGTAAATAGAAATTGATGGGAATCCACACTCACACACACACACACACGATGAGAACGAGGACGCAGGTCCTCATGAATTACGACTTTTTCGACGGCTCACAATTTATGAAGTTACGAATTTTTATGAATTACAATAAATGTAACGTGAAGGGGGAAATGATCATGTGCGAACGATTCATGCTCATTTTTATGTGTGTGCTTGTGTATACTTGTACTTGTACTTGTATGTACCTACATTTTAATGTTTTAATGTGTGTGTGGATTGTGGATTGTGGAAGAAGGTTGGACGGACGGACTGTTGGAGGTCTTTGCGATGAAACAATTATGAAATTGCTCACCGCTGAGTTATTAATTAACAGGGAGTTTGTAACAGATCCAAATGACTTACTTTGGACTTTGGCTTTGGCTTTGGCTTTGGCCTGCCCATTCCATTTAATTTCTGTTTCTGTTTCTGTTTCAGGTTTCTGGTTTCTGTTTCACAAAACGAAAACGAGTAAATTAAAATGCAAGCACACCGCGCCCTTCCCTGTAATAAAACACTCTGCTACTCTGCTCTGAACTTGACTCCAATGTTTTATTTTTGTTTTGTATTGGACGTGTGTGTGTGTGGACGACCAACATTTTCCTTCACATTTTCCTTCACATTTTCATTTTCATTCTACTCTCGTGTCGTCATTGTCAGTCATTGAAATTGAAATGGAAAGAGCGCCGGCTGGAATCCCAATGCCAATTATAATATAATGGAAATTATTATTATTATTATTATTATTAATATTGAATTGATTTGAGAATTCCCAACGTTCATTTTGTAGTTGATTCCAAATGAGGAATTTGTCTTGATTCTTTCCTTGTTTCGTCTTCAGTCTTTTGTTTTTGCTTTGTTGTTTTCATCTTGTCAGGATCCGTCAAGTCAACTCAACTGGGGGATGCCGAATATGCCGATGAATGATCAAGGCGTTGTGTAATGTGTATGCACTTTTCACGAGAGTTGAGATGCCCCCGTGACACGGCAGATCCATGGACCATGGACCATGGCTATGGATTATGGATCGGTCGATTATGGTAAAACAATTAATCAATTTGATGGACTCGTCGGTCCGTTTGTCTTTACTCTTTGTCTTTACTCTTTGTCTTTATACCTATGGCTGATTGGTGGTTGTGGGATGGACCATTCGGAATTCAAGTGCCGTCACGTGGTGAGTCCGTAGGGGGTTTGAAACTCATCGGTTTTTGTTTGGCCATCCATCATCTTATCCTTGATCGATTCCAAATTTCCAATCAATCCCAACGGACAGATTCAGAGGCAACAGCCACAGCCGCCAAAGCAGAATCCTCAGTCCATCTTGCACTTGCATTTGCACTGCACTGCACACATCTCTTGCAATCTCTCCTCTTGTCATCTTCAACGAGTACATTCTATATCTGTAATACCTGTATACTTACGATATTTACATTGTATTAATATTAATGCAGTCAAAGCAAAAAAAGGACAATCACAACCTTTGCTTGGGATTTAGATTTTAGATGCAATAGGAAATGCGGGACTATGCAAATTTCGTAATGTAATGAGAAAACGTGATTAAACGGCTTGAGATGCGACTCACTGCTTTTTGTGTCGAAAAATTGGGTTGTTGGAAGTAAGACAAAGTGAAGTGAGACCAACATAAGGAAAGGAGAGGGATGAGACAGAAGGGTCAGGTTTTTTTCGGGTTTCTCGGGGTTTTTTTTGGAAGGAAAACATGATTCTTCACTTATCCTTGGGAATGTAAGTGGGAGCAGAAACAGAAACAGAAAAAGAAACAGAGAGCAATGTAGTCGTCGTTCCCTCTTCAAAACTCAACTTAACCTGAGCTACATGAAATCCCGTGTATCTCCCAACTCTCTCTCTCTCTCTTGAAAGCTTCATCGATGCTTTCTGTGCAAATACAGTTCGAATATCCCAAGACGAATATTTCGTCCCCCTTTTCTCTCTCTCTCTTCTCTTCCTCTCTTTTTCTGTTTCTCTCTATCTGTCTTCCTGTCCTCAAGAATCTCCTTTTCTTTTCCCCGTTGTTTCCGTGTAGTTTCCCATGTGGAAACTCTCACATTTCTCAACGAACGAACAAAAAGTCCGTCCATATAGTCACTGAAAAGGAGAGGGAAAGAGAGAGACACACAGAGAGAGAGTGAACAAAGTTGGATAAGAGGGAGAATGGGAAAGAGGATGGCCCAGCACTCACTATATACAGAATACAGATACTCCACTACTTTTTTTACAACTACATACGATATATCTGTACTTATGGACGAGGAGACAAAAGTAGTTGCTATTAGGACGATCTTGAATGCACTTGAAAAGCCAACAAACTTTTCTTCTAGGACGATTACCACCGTCGTTCCAATCGACAATACAACTTGGAACTTGGAATTTTCCAAGTGCACGTTCCCCTTCCCACTTTCCACTTTCCTCTGTCTTCTTCTCTTTCGCTTTCTCTGTCTCTGTCTGCTTGCACCTTACTTGAACGTGGACTTGGACTTGGACAGAGTGGGTGCAGATTGCAATGCAGTGGAGACAGAAGACAGAATCCCTAATGAAATGGATTGACAATTGAAACTTCTTGGGATCCCTTCACATTCACAATTCCCATCCCCCCCATTGATTCCTACAAATGTACACATACAAATACAAATGGATATAGAAATATACAAGTCCAAGTCCAAGTAGGATTTGACAGACGAACAAGGACGAGAAATTGCATGAAGTGAAACAAGAACAAGCACAACTCCCCCATGAGAGTTGTGGCCCAACATACCATAAGCAGATCAAATGTACACAGTACACATGACAGCGAAAGCAAAAGCGAAAGCGAGTTTCTGTAGAAATTCATAGGGAATTTCATCATGTGCGGGTGAAGGAATAGACGGAAACAGTTGTACTTACATTACATTGTCATTGTCGTCTCTTCCGTCATTTCTTGTCTTTTCTCTACGACATTTCTCCCTTTCCCTTTCTCGTTCTCTGGCGACGACTCTTCAGTCTTCCAAAGTCTATATAGTGGTGAATAACCAAATCAAAGGAGTGCGGTGACAAGGGAAGAGTGAGTTACGTGAAATGGAAAGGTGTGTTACTCTGATTCAATTACTCACTCACCACGTCTTGTTCTTATTGGTCCTCTTCTCTTCTCTCTTTCTCGTTGTTCCTCTCTTCATTGTATTGTTCATCGTTCATTGGGATCCCATTCAATTTCATTTACTCTCCTTCCTCAATTCCTCATTGACCACACACACACACACACACACACCCACACGGCTCATTTAATTTATTTAGGACGCCAATGCCAATGCCAAACCAAAGCCCATGTCAATTTCCATTGGAGATAGAGGAGGAAGTCACATCATAACTGAATAAACTCCTACCCTCCTCCTCCTCTTCTTTCTCCTCTTTCTCCTCCATTCCCCCCTCTCTTAATTATCTCACATGTTCAGCTTCAATTCCAATTTATCCAGCGCTCTTTTCCTCTCCCTTCGTCTCACCAATTTTCTTAACATTTCCCCACATTCAATCCCTCATTTTCTGTATTCACTTTATGCTCACATTTTTCTTTTTTCGTCGAGTCTCAGCTGGTTTTTTCGGACACGATCATGCGAGCTCCAAAAAACACTGTACTATCGTATAAATTGGTATGAATTGTAAATTAATTGCAATGTCGTCTTCATCAGGGAATTTCGTTCCCTGTCGATTTTCATTTTCATTTTCAGGGAAAATTGGACACGGCCGTGTCCATTCAAAATCCAAGATGAATTTTCTGTTTTTGTCAAATGTCAAACGTCAAATGTCAACAAAATTGATGGATTTTTAAAGTAAGAGGTTTTTTAAACGGTATATATAGTGAATGGGTTTTGGGAATCGATCGTGGTTTTTTTTGGAGTTTGTGGCAAAACAAGGCCGATGACGGCTGAAGAAGGACTTGGATTTGGCTTTTTGTTGTTGTGGTTGTTGAGTTTTAATAAAATAAACTGTGAGAGGAATGGAAATGTTGAGAGCGTCCTGTGAAAAGTACAAAAAAACATGGAAAGATTGGCGTGAGTGCCGGGTAAAATGGGGGATTTTTCTCCCCGTTTTCCGGGGAGTTCATTTGAAAAGGGATTTGTGAGATTTGAGATGACGGAAAGTGAATGTGAAAGTGAAAGTGAAAGGGATTCATGCAGATTTGATGTCGTCGCGACAAAGAAGTTTTCGTCATCCACATCGACATGAACGTGTGGACAACAAAATTGGAAATAAAATAAACATTTGCCTGTATCTGCATGTTGCCTTTAAAAAAATCGGGAACCGTCACGATTCCCAATTCCCGATTTCCCGATTCCCCGATTCACGTGGGGGAGAGCAAATAAAATAGATAGAGAGAGAGAGAGAGAGAGAGAGAGTGAGATAAATTGCACACACATTTCCTCTTCTCTCTTTCCAATGTCAATGACAACGATGGAATTTTTTCCCAAACATAAAAATAAAAATCCTACAAAAAATCTAAAGGAATTTGGAATTTCCTCGTGAAATTACATTTCTCCATGCAACAGAGAGAGATACAATTTACAATGGATATTTTCATAAATATCTGTATATCGTACCTACGGACAAACTTCAAGAACACTAAACACACCAAACAAGTTGAGGGAGAGAATATTTCAGGAATTCCCGCAGTCATTCATTGCTCCCGATGATTTCCGATTTCCATTCGTCTCTCCTGATGGATTCCAATTTCTCGTCAGATATTGTGAATATAACATTGTAAAGAATTTAATTGAAATATTTTCCTGTCCGTCCGACAAACAAATCCGGATCGAAACCCGAAACCCGAAATCCAAAACAACTTGTCTATGTACGATATATTTTATTTTTATTTTCATTTTCATTTTCCCGGAAGTGTGGAGGACGAAAAATTTCATTAGTTACAGTTACGAAGTTACGATATTTCCCCCATTTTGTTTTGTCTTGCGGGTTTTTTGTCCCTTTGTTTCATTTCATTTGAAGCCGCGGCTGTCGAGCTGAAAAAAGTTTCTGTGCAATAAAAAATAAAAAATACTGTGCAAAAAAAGATGGTGGGTTTTTTTGGGGTTTGGGTTTTGGGTTTTGGGTGCATGGGGGGAAAATGTATACAGATAGTCAGATTGGGATTGGAATAGATATTTTGTGGTGTGTGGTCCTGGGCGTGTTTGTCATTGTCATTGTCATCCCGTTTTCCCTCTTCTGTAGCTTCTTCTTCTTCTTCTTCTTCTTCTTCTTATTCCTCCTCCAGGAAAATTCTTCAAGCTTGAGAAGGATGGAAAATGGAAATGGAAAAAAAGGGGAAAAAAAGGAAAAAACATGTGAAAAAATCCTGGGTCCATGTCGTCGTCAGGTTGACACTGATAAATCTTCTACCATTTTCCACACACACACACACACACACACACATAGCTCCAGATATTTTGTACCATTTTCCTCCGTCCTCCGTCCAAAATACAACGACAAGGACGACGACAAAGACAGCGACCGCGACAGGGACAACTTGCCCCGAATTCCCCAATTCCAATATTCCAATATTCCAATACCGATACAGAATTCGGGAACTCGGTGTGGGCTAAACTTAATCGACATTTGGTGGAGACCAAAGAGATTTTTTCGGAAAAGAGAGGAAAACCTCTCTGAAAAAAAAATTATACTCGGGTTTTTTATATTCCTCCCCAAATTCAGACACTCTGAATTCCCACTTTTGTTGAGTTTTTGTATGTATATTTAATATATTTGTACTTATGCCGTTAATTTTCGGGGCTGGGGGGACATCTCATTTGTATGCGGTATAGTCGACTCTTCTTCGTCCGCCTCCAATCTGAATTCACTCTGATTCTCATTGTGATTCAAATTTCATTCAAACTAATGACTAATTCACAGGCTAATCACATTCGTTGATTCATTAATGTGGTTCACATTACTGTGGAGGACAAACTATAGAAGCGACAAAGAATCCGGATTCCGGATGCTGACTTGATGGGATATTTTCTTCCCCCCTTTAACAAAAATGAATAGTGAAATTTTTCGAAATGATGATGATGATCCAGATAATTAATAATAATAATAATAATAATTCCACTTTTTCCACCCCTCACTTTCCATTTCTATTTCCATTTCTCATTTTCCATATTTTGATTTTGATTTTGATTCACACGCTTTTTATGAGCACTCAACTCATAATTCTATTGTACAATGGTCGGGATCAAAGCGAATTCAAAACAAGGGGGAGATTGTTAGAGAGTTTTTGGAGGGAGGGACGAAATGTCCTTTGGAAATATGTCCGGCTCGAGTGTAAGTATACGTAAAGTACCAGCATTAAATTAGAATGATTCCCAATCACAATCAGATTTGAATTTGACTATTCTACTCGATATGTATAAGGAAATGGAATTGGAAATGGAATGAGCTGAAAAGATAAGGAATCTCATTCGAGTTCAACCCTCCATTAATTCATAATTAATTGCTTCAAGTGGGCAACAGCCAGAAAGCGAGAGAGAAAGACAAAGAGAGAGAGAGAGAGAAAGAGAGAGGGAGATTTGACGTCATTTGGAGGTTTCTCTCTCTCCACAATACTAAAATATTGTTCCATAATGTTTTACTCCTATAAATTTCGGAATGCTCAGCCAGGCGAGAGAGACGAGTCATCCCGAATTAAAATGAATAACATTTTATCATCAATTTATTGGCCATTCCCGTTTATTCACCATTCACAGAATCACTGGTTTGACATTTGACATTTGACATTTGAAATGTCTCCACAATCACTCATCGTCAGAAATATCTTATGTACATATGGCAAATTTACTCTTATCTGTCAAATAATTCAAATCACGAGGCGACAAAGTTTTCTTTTTTTGGGGGAAAAGCTCCGGTTTATATACATTTGTATTCATTTTCTCTTTCAATTTGTTTTTGTCATTGTCCACCAACGACGACGACCCACATTTTTCTCTTTTGTCTTCACTTCACTTTCACTCCGCCTGGATTTTCTTTCATACAATGCAAATGATAGTCTATGGGGGAAATACTCAAGTACAAATAACACATGTGGTTGGGATAATCTCATTTTCAATGGGAGGAAAACAAAGTGAGAAATATACGGAAAGAAATATACATGGAAAGAAAAACATTTGGATTTGGAATTCCAAATCCGAAATTCGAAATTGGGTGAGGAGTGCAACAAATAAAAAAAAAAAGAGAGAGAGAGAGAGAGAGAAAGCTGGTTTGGTTGGTTGGATTGGGGGGAAAGTCGTAAATAAAATTGGGCGAGTAAATGGGAATCCCCCAGATGCTTTCGACTTGGACTGGAATTTCCTCCATATTTCAATATTTCCCGTTATGATTATTTACGTCCTCCATTTTCTCCATCTTCTTCTTCTTCTTCGCCTCCTTGGTTTATGCCAGCTTGTGTTTATTTATGTGGAAACTGGGAATCCTATATGCAAATTCGAACAGTCTCCATTCACACGAACATGAAGCAAAAAAGAAATAGAAAAGGAAAAGAAAATGAATTCCGGGGAGAAGTCAACGACGGGAAATGAAGCAGAGGAGAGTTCATGTGTGTAGACTGTAGAAAGTATAGAAACAACAAGTATACAAGTACAAGTTCATGTCGGCTCTCGCGTTTAATTTGAATCTACGACACCGAGCGGGAAAAGACACGTTACCCCCATTAACAACCTCCTGCCTCTTTCTCTCTCTCTCTCTCTCTCCCTCTGTCTATGTGTCTGAATGTATGGGGGATGCCGATAAAGATGCGGAATAGCTAACGACAAGAATATAAAAAGGAACGGAGAGACTGGAGGAGAGGTTGAAAAGATGAAGAATATAAGGCGAAGAAGGCAAAGAAGGCAAAGAAGAGAGTGAAAGGTGAAAGTCAGAGTGAGATTTGGAGGATGGTGAATGTTGGAGTTGTTGGGGAGTGTCGGAGGGTTATTGCCGACTAAAGCCAGACAAGGAGACTTGTGAACTTATCAACTATTCATAACTGAGCTCTCTTCTTCTCCTTCTTTTCTTTCTTCTCTCCTTCTTCTCCACATAAAATGATACACACAAAAGGATATGGATTTTCATTTTTCAAATTTTATGCACATTCCTTCAAAACTTCTCCTTTTCCTTCTTCAATCCTGAATTTCTCTCGTCCCTTGTCGTCGTCTTCGTCTTCAACTCAAGAATTTAAGACGAAGAAGAAGAAGGAAAAGTAGAAGGAGGAGAAAAATGGAGATTTGTGAGGAGAGAAGAAGAAGAAGAAGGGAAAAGGAAGAGAGAGAGAGAGAAACCGAAGGAGAGAAACGTCTTTTTTTTCTCTCTCTCTCTCTCTCTCTCTCTCATTTTTCGCTTTTGCTTTTGCTTTTTTTAGTAGATTTCATCGAAAGGGGAAAAATACCATAAATTATCATGAATCACCTCATTTTTCAGGGGAGTTGCTTTCCATTTCCACCCAGGCCAAGAACAAGGCGAAGGCGACTGGAGGAGTGTGCCAAAAGGGAGAGCTCAAGCTGAAGCTAAAGCCAGCCATCTGCATGCTGGCTTCGGCTCCTTCGTTCCCCATTTTATTCCTTACCATTCCGTTGGTATGAAATAAGAAGAAGGCGAAGAAGATGAAGACGAAGAAGACGAAGGAAAAGAAAACGTGACTATTGAGGCGCTGAGTGGATTTCACCGTTTCCGTTTCCTTCCTCTTTCCTTCCTTCAGCTATTATCCAACCCAGTCAGAACGAGAACGAAAACGAGAACGAGCACAGCCATCCAGCCATATAAAACATATGCCATCCCCACAATTCCCAAAACTCCAGAAAAAAAAAAAAACCCAAAAATTCTTAAAACTCCGTTTACTCCCTTGAATTTCCACGGCCAGATCATAACGGCCAGATCAACGACAACGTCAGCGAACTTTCCTTCCCAAATTCAAAATTCAAATGACGAACATGTAAAATCAGAATTCCGAATTTTCTCTCGCCCTTTCATTTTCATTCCTCTTTCTAAAATCATTATTATTACTTCACGACAATTTAACAAATTAGTTTTCTTGTCATGCCAAAGAAGAAGAAGAAGAAGAAGATGGGGAATCATAATTTGGAGTGGACTTTCTAAAAAATGTAATAATTGGAGAAAGTCTAGTGCTAGCAGGAGAAATGTGGAATGGGAATATCTGGGGTGAGAATCAAGAAGGGGGAGGAGGGGAGGGAGGGGGATCTTCATTGATGATAACTGATAAGGATGGCTGTAAATCGTAAATCAAACGGAGGGGGGACAGACAGAAGAAAACAATGGGGAACAAGGAAACAGAAGAAGACACAGAAAGAGAAACAACAACTCTAGAAGCTGGCTGCTGGAACTATTGTAGAACTGGAGATCTATCTGATTCCATATCATTTCATTCCCTCGGACTCTGAATTATACTTACTCCGATATACAAACAAACAAAGAGAAAGAGCCTCCGCCTTCTATTTCTTCTATTTCTTCTTCTTCTTCTCGTTCTTGTCGTACTTCTCTTTCCCATAAATCTTATTTATTTGTCCAAATTCCAGATTTCATTTTAGATCTCCAGAGATATCACTCTCCTCCAACTTCAACTCCCACAGTCCTTTATTCCCTTTTATTTTATTTTCTATTACAACACACAACGACAACTACAACTACAACTCTAAATACAAATACGATACGATACGATACGATACGATGCAAAACAAAACAAACAGCTGATGCACATGGACATTTTTTAACACTGCACTTTCTTTCCCCTCTCTCTCTCTCTTCATTCCTGTCTTCCCCCTGTGGAAACTAATACGGGAAATGAATGTGAGAACATGAACACGAACATAGAGAGAGAAAGAGATGAGTCACTCGACTCGAGACATTTATGGCCAGTTTATCTAATCGCCACAAGTATTTAAGTATATTCAAAAAAATATCCTTGTCCGTCCACAGTCCACATACAGTTCGTACAGAAAAGAGAGCGGAGCATAACATTGAATTTTCCCGACCACATGCCTGCGGATTTCTCCTACGCATTTGGACTTGGTAATTGACACTAATTGACAATTTTGATTGTGATAACTCTATATTATATTATAACAGGTAAATTATAGAATAATGAGAGATTACGTGAAAAGAAATAGTAAATAATTGTTGTAATAGAAGCCAAACTAACTAGTATGAAGAAAACCTGTCTCCAGTCTCCTCACAAAGTCTTCGTTTTATTTTCATAAAGCATTTGAATGGACTGAAAATGTACACATGTGAGTCATGGAAAGTCGGAGTACATACATGAGTAATTGCACAAATATATATGTACATGTACATTGTGGGCATTAGGAATTTGGATGGAGCGTTATCCAGCAGCTGATGACGTGTTCTCATTTCATGGGACAACGTGAAGTCGACGTCTTTCAAGAAGTCTCAATGAAATCAAACCATTCATTTGACAGGCCGACAGTCAGTCGCCAATAACAATTAAAATTTATATAATATTGCTTCTTCCTCCCTCAAAACATTTGACGTCGGACGTTCTCCACGTTTTTTCTTAGAATATGAATATGAATAAATGCTGTGGCTGGGCTGGGATAAACAGTGCAAACTTTATGATCCTGTGGCTTTCTGTCATCTGCTTGTCATGGATGGAGACGACAAAGGGAAAAAGGAATCGAAGATGGATTGTCGTTTGTTGTTTTGTTTCCCTTCACTGAAGGGCCTTCAGAGTTGAGATATAATAAGCCGAATTATTTCCCTCCCTTTTATCTGTATAGACAGATATTGCTGAAACAATCAACAAACACTGTCCCTTTATTTGATAGGCCTATACACAAAATGTGAATGAATGGAGAATTGTCAAGTTGTCAACACCCTGTTTCGTAGTGTGACTGTGACTCCGTAGTGCGTACGTACACCGTACTAGTATACACTACGAAACATACGGCCGTAAAAAAGGTCGAGATTCAGAGTCGTATAAAATGTATGTGCCAGAGTTTCACGAACATTGCGAACTTTAACTTGACCAAAATTCACCATCATCCTCGAGGAATCCCCAATTTTTTCCCCGTATGGGGAAAAAGACGACGGGCAAAAGAAGATTGCCCTGACGAATTGGGCCGTCGCCCTCCAAAATCCAGGGCAAGTGGAGCCTATAGGAACATGAAGGAGCTCATTTCTTGGACCAATGGAAGAGGAGAGGGAGCGAAGGATGATGACGATGACGACTGGACTGTGGAAGTGGATAAAGTGTGTCATGGACACGGTCTCCAGGACAAAAGGTGTTTAATCATTATCCTTATCATTTAATTGACATTTAAATTTATCTGGTTTGAATTTGATTCTGATTCGTATTTACGATGTCCTCCGCAGTACTCGTTCCTGCTCATTTGTATTTAAAACGGCGAATCATTTCCCACACTCGTGTTCCCCCAACTGCGACTGGATCATCGGTTCTGAGCAGGATTGTAAAATCCAAATCCGGGCGGCCGTCCCCATCCGAAAAGGTCAACCCTTGACCATCAACCGGATCATCTTTAAGGTGGCGACTGTAGGGGTGGGACTTTGTGGGACGGAAAGTCGTCAACGGTTTTCTTTACTCACTATGGTTTCCAGTGTGAATGCGCGTTGTGTGTGGATCCGACAGTATCAAGTGAAATGTGCTTAAAGTGTAAAAAAAATGATGTAGAGAACATCTTTCATGTTATGTTTGTTTGTGACTACTATGACCAACCAAGAAAAGACTAATTGGGCCATTTGACAAATTATGAAAATCTCAACAATGATAATTTCCTAAAAACAATTTTTTGTAATAAAAATGACTTGTCTTACTATCTTAATATGTACATATTCTGGAAATGTGCAATGAAACTTCGTAATGATACTACTTAATAATTATTAACCCATTTGTAAACTTTTATGCTAAACGAAATACTGTGTCGTAAGGGCGGATGCCAAATCTGACACGTTAAATAAAAGCTCTATCTATCTATATATACAGTGTGACCATATTGTTTATCTTTAATAATATTTAATAATAACAAAAATTAATAATATTGATGATGATGATGAAATACCCGCATTTCTACATTCAGTTTCATAGATTTTTACCATAGATTTACCCCCCCCCCCGGATTTTCACCGGTTCTTTATTCGCCACACTGAGGAGATGTGAAAATAAATGGGAAATTTACATGCATATACATACCATTTTGACATATGTACACACACGTATTTTTCCCATTTCTTTTCTCATCTCCTCAATAAATGTAACTACTACTGGTTCATCCAATGGATCAAATCCTACTTGCTCAGAATCCAGGAGGACAACGTCCACGTCCAGTAAAAATGTGGGCCTTCATATGGAAATGAAAAGTACTCACCCGAGGGACTGGAAAATTTCTTGTTCATATTTCCAATTCTTCTCCATTTGTAAACACATATGGGAAAAAATGTTCTGATATACACAAATGTCTCGAGTAAATTTCTGTACTGTACTTGCCATGTTGAAGAATCGTGATGGAATTGCCAAAAATTATTATTATTATTATTTGAGAAATCCTCAAGATATGAATCATGCGCCACACAATAATATTCATGAATTCATAATGAGAATTGGAAATACCCAAAAAGTCACAATCTCAAGCGATCCGAGAGTTATCGGATCGGACGGACGGACGGACGCATGCCATTTCATTAAGAGAGCTCCGCTCCCTAAAAATTTGATGGGTTTTTTTCGTTTTCCGGTCTGATTTGATTTGATTTGGAGATTCTTTTAGACTCTGCTGTGGAATTTTGGTTTGGGTTTTTCGAGTTTCGAGTTTGGAGTTGGGAGTAAATAATGGGAAAGTTGATGGGGGGAGAAGATACGGTGGATGGTGATTGTGGTGACTGGTGAATGGTGGATGGTGTCTTTATCTCCAGACTCGGTCAATGACAAATTACAAATTACCAGAGCATATTATGCACACAAATATTCAACCAAAACCAGAGAGAGAGAGAGAGAGAAAGCGAGTCAAGTATTTTTAAAGCATTTTGTACTTGGTAGGGTATTTGTATTTGTAAAGTATGCAATGGAGAGAGAGGAAGAGAGAGAGAGAGAGAATGGAGGGAATGGAGTGGTGTGTGTGTGTGGTGATATGTGAAAGTGCATAAAAATGTCAAGCAAGTGACTAATGGGAAGCATGTGCGAGTGGATGTGAATGGGAATGTGGAAAACATCCAGAATCACCACCGAGCAGAACACGAACAAGACGAAAGAAGAGGAAGAAGAAGAAGAAAAAGAAGGAGAGGGAAAGAAAGCAAATTACCGGGACGAAATGTTAAAAGGGAGGGAAAATGCTAAAGATAGTTTGAGGATTGTGTGACATACTAATTGCCATTTGCCATACCAAAACCAAACCAAACTATACGAACATGTACATGTCAACATATAGAATGTGAGGATCCTCCAGTCCCTTCTTCTTTTCTTTTTTTTTGTAATTATTACACTTGAAAGCGTAATACAAATTGCCTGACTCTTCACTCTTCACTCTTCCAACTTCGACAATCCATTATTTACTCGTTGGTTATTAACTCTCTGTCTCTCCCATTTTCCCTCTCAAATTCAATCTGCATCCGCACGTTCATTAATCATCTCCGACACTCCCCTTCCTTCTTTCTTCCTTTACTTTTACAAATACAATATACAACACTACATATAATACACCTACGTCGTGGTGCAATGTGCTGTATCGTGTGCACAGGCGACAAACACCGAAGAAACAACCTCCGAATATCCGCACACGTGATTCTTCCAACTTCCACGTCATCCCAAATAATCCCAATTCATTTCCTCCTTGTAAAAATCTCACACTCCGGTTTTCCTTGTCATTTTTCATTCAATTTACGCACAATATAACATCCACTATTTTGCCTTCAAAAAACGAAAAGCGAAAAAAAGAATCCATCGGGGGTAAGTTGAGAAAAATAAGGTGTAGGTTAATGTACGTACTTGGAGTCAAAAGCAGGGAAACAGTCAAGAGCTGAGGACCCTCAGAAAATAAGCAGGAGAGAGGGGAAAAGTTAAAGGAGCTCAAGTTGTTGTAGTATTTGTATTTGTTTTCTTGTTTGTATTGTAATATCTGTATTTGTTTGTTTTTCTCTCTCTCTCCCTTTTGCCCTCTCGCTCGCTCGCTGGCTGGAGAGAGAAACGGGGAAAGGTTAAGAAGAAAAAACCATTGAGAGAAAGAGGAGAAAGAGTGTTTAAGAGTGTAAGACTGTACGTCGAAGGAAAGAGAGGAAGAGAAGAAAGAATTTAAAGACGGATTATGGATTGTGAAAAGGAAAAGGGGATTAGTTGCTTCCATATGAGAACAAGAACACAAACAAGAAGAACAACAAGAAGAAGAAACCGGCTGGGCCGATTCCCAACCAGCTTTCATTTTATTCCATTTTACAAAGGTAAAAGTCCCATTTTCATCGAGATCTTAATGTTTGTCTGCATTGCCTTGAGAATTGAGAGAAGAGACTCCCACACAATCCCTCCACTTTCTACACATACAGAATACAGGAGAAATACAATACAATACAATACAGAAAACATGCAGGTAGCCCAACCAAGTCCAGGACTTTCTCCCCGGGTTTCTTTCTCTCTCTCTCTCTCTGTGCGTACTTTGGAAATCTTGAGAGACTGGAAGGGATTCCGTTCATATCAAAAGATACCTACTCGACATTAGTCATGTGTTTTCCTTTCCCTCGAGATCAAGATCGAGATGGAGATGATGTTTTCCCTTTCCTCACGAGACACTCTGCTTTCACTTTCACTTTTACTTTCACCTTCTTGCTTTTTTTTTACTTCCCTTTTGGACAGAGAATCGCCCGGACTTTTCATCGTCACAAGGAAAATACTATAAAATACCAAATATAAATATACCAGAAGGACAGGCAGACGAAGAAGTCCACTTTCTTTCATTTTCATTTCATGAACGTGTCTTCACCCAATTTATTATGCATCATCATCCGACCGACACCAAAAACACAATACAAAATACAACACAACACAACACGACAACGAAAACGAAAACGAAAAAGAAAGAGAAGAACGGTCGCATCCCCCTCCTCAATTTGAACTTCAACTTTAACTTCTTCCCTCACTCTATTTCTTATTTCTTATTTCTTTTTTCATCTTATTCATTATTAATTCCTTTATTTACAGTCAAAGTCAAAGTCAAATTCAACATCAAAATTTCGTTGAGAAAGTACCAACAAATGCGAAATACAGGACCATTTAATTCGTGTTTCTCTCTTTTATTTGTATTTGAGTCTGCCTGTTTTTCGTTTCGAGTGGGTATTTTTTGGGTTTTATTTTACATGCACAAAAGATAAAGAGAGTGGAGTTTCTCCATTTCGTTTTGAAATTTGAATTTGAGTATTTTTGACGATGGAAGAGGATTCTGTTTGATGGAGAATGTAGAGAGAGAGAAAGAAAGAGAGAGAGAGAGAGAGAGAGAGAGAGAGAGAGAGAGAGAGAGAGAGAGAGAGAGATAGAAGTGAGGGCTGGGAATAGAGTGTGAGACAAAGTAATGTCATGGGCTCAAAGTTCATGCATTATGGAGATGCCGACTTGTATTTTGACTGCTCAGCTTTGGCCCAAATGACATGATTCCCCTTGAATTTACGAGTGTTTCGCCTTCACCCCAACCAACCAGTCAACATCACCAGGACGAGAAGAAGAAAAAGCAATAGAAACAGCTTTGAATATTTAAAGGTCCCTCTTTAAAAAGTGCATTTCCCTTTTCATGAGCTCCGTTCTCCGCGTTTTATTCGCAGCCCTTCCACGACTTCATCTTCATCTTCATCCTCTCGCATTATTATGCACAAATCTACAGATCTCCAGATCTCCAGCGTACAGATCTACACGAGACAAATGGAAATGTGAATTTGAATTTGAAAATACTCGTCGGAATATTCGTATAGGTACTTTTAAAATACAGATATGTAAGTGTGGAAATTATTGGGGGATTCTTCGTCGTCGTCGTCGTTATCGTCATCGTCGTCACGAGTCCAAGTTACGACCCAAAAAGCAAACCATTTGAAAATATTCACGTTCTCGCACTATTTGCCTGACATTATAAACCGGAGGAGAGACGAGTGAAGAGTGAAGAGTGAATGGACGATGACGATGACGATGCGAATGAAAAATGAGGAGACACGCGCGGAAATAAATATCTGTACTTTGTACTTTGTATTTTGAACAAAAATATCCAAATGGGGGTTTTTTCTTCCTTTTTGTATTTTTCGTTTTTGTTTTGGTATATTTTCGTTGTATCTTGTATTTTATTTTAAAACAACGCAAAGGGAGTAAAAAAGAAGCAAAATGTTGAGAGAGAGAGAGAAAGAGAGTTGAGAGCAATTTGGGAAAACAAAAACTAAAAAAAAGTGTCGGTAATGTAAAAGTGAGAGATGTGGAATAATGTCAAGTCGTTAGAGGACCCCGTTTTTTTCACATCTCTTACAAAGAAATTTGTTCCCTTTTTTTTGTTACAAAACCGAAAGCTCGACTTGACTCTTGAACTGCTGACGACGATGAGTGAAGACTGTGGAAACTCAAACGCCATACGCCGACGACTGGATACTTTGCACACACACACACAAAAAATGAAAATCCATTTAGATCTCGCCCTTCTCTACTTCTCTTCTTCTCCTCCTTTTCTCTCTCTCTCGTTTCTTCCATATAATAAATCCAAATAATTCATTTTTGTCATATAAATTTCCTGGAGAGTTTCTTCTGAAAATCCTGAAAAAATCGGGGGAATCGGGAATCGGGAATCGGAGGAGTCTGAAAGTGTGAAAGGGTGATGCGATAGAGATGATTCGGGGTAACCGAACCTGGATCTGGATTCTGGATGCCCCCATCACCCGTGTTCAAGTGTAAGCCAGAGCCACCGGCCGATAAGGAAATCTCTGTGTGATGTGGAAGAAGATGTAATGAAAAGAAAAAGGGGCTGAATTCTTCGTCGTCGTCGTCTCCCTTTTGTATGATTTGCGGGGCTGTGTCAGTGTCTGTTAGTGTTTGTGTGGGGATAATAAAGTGAAGCTGTCGATCCTGGGATCGGAGGGATCGTTCCAGTCCATGTGGAAAATATAGTAAATGAACTCGAGAGGAGTCACTTTGTTTATGCCAAACGGACGAACGAACGAACGAAAACGAATAGCAGAGGAATTGAATTGAAAAATCCAAAATCCAAACTCTCCACACTCCAAAAAATCCAAAATGTGTGTGCATCACATCATAATTCACACTGGAGAAATTCATAATGTCTGAACTGAATGTCTCTGGTGCTGCGTGTTTCAAGTTGGGGGAAGTTTTGAAATTGCTCCTCCAAACTCCAACTCCAACTCCAGCTTGCTCTGAAAGCCTTCCATTTCCCTCATTTTTAACTGAACGCTAATATATAAATAATATATTTTATCCGTTATCCTTCATTCGTTCATTCGTTCGTTCCCTTCGTTTGGTATACATTGTGCATGTATATGTAAATAAACGGGGGGAATTGGAAGATTTATGCCCTTGTCCATGTCCATGTCTTGGCTGCTTGCTGTTTGCCGCCGGGTGGGAGACGAAATATGAAAGACGAAAGACGAAAAAGAGGGTGAATGAAAGGTACGATATATCTGTAAAACGGAAGGAAAAGGAGAGAGGAACGTCCATCAATCCTGCTTTATCCACTTCCGATTTCCCATTCTGATTCGCTCCTCATCGAATCGAATCGAATCGAGAATCGAGTTGAGTCCTTTAAGAAGATCCCTCTCCAAATCCCTTACGATTAGTTTAGTCCATTTCTCCATCGCCATCGCCCGTCGTCACCGTCCTTTTCTTCCAGTTGTTCTCGTTTTCGTTATTCCGGACAGCAACAGCCGACTATCTATGTACGATATGTAGTTTCAGTTTCGAATGCATCGTCGCCAAAAACTAACATGGCTACATATTGTAAATGTATATGTACATATATGGGATTTTTGTATAGAGTTTCCCTTGGTAATTAATGTATTTGATTCCTCATTAACTACAAGGAAATTGCAAATTGAATGTGGGAAAGGGAAAGAGAAAGATAAGGAAATGAACCACAATATGCATTACGGTTGTGTAATGTGAATGTGTATGTATATGTATTTTATTGTTAGTTGGCGTTGGCGTTGACGTTGATGGGGTTTTAACTTTTAACCCGTGAATTAGTGAGGAATTGAGGAAAGATGGATGGAGAATGGAGAATGGAGAATGTAGAATGGAGGGTGACGGCGATGGTTGGGGGGATGAAGAAGAGGAAAATGAGGGTGCGATAATCCAATCCCATTACAATCTACCAATTTACGTATTAACCCATCCAATCAACAGTTTAACCCAATCCATATGTACGTCTACGTATGTACGTTAGCTGTCGTGTCGGAGGGAATTGGAAAAAATGACAATGACAATGACAATGAAAATGAAAATAACGGCTAATGAAGCCAGCAGAAAAAGAGAAAAGAGAGAGAGAGAGAGGGACTTGATAAAAAAACACGATAAATTTTCATTGTCATGGTGGCTGTACGACAGAATCGAATAGGTACTTACGATAGTACTTACAAAGAAAGAGATAGTGAAAAAGGGGATTTTAATGGCTCTTTAATAACTTTTGTCAATTTGACAAAGCCAAAACGAGATTTCACAATGGCATTGGCATAGGCATTAAATTAAATTAAATTGCACTTGTACTTGGCCTTTGCCTTTAGTTTTTATCGTATGCAGTTCTTTGGTGTGAGTGTGTGAAAGTGTGAGCGGGTGGGGTGGAACTGGTGACTGGGCACTAACAAATGAACAAATGAATGGAATTAAGTGAGCTCTTTTCATCTTTTCATTTCATCCTTTCGTCCTTTGCTTTTGCTTTTGCCGTTGCTGTTGCTGTTGCTTTCTCCAACTCTCCAACGGAGAGACTCGATTGTCCTTGAGCCCGTGCAAACTTGCAAAACGTCCTCCAAATCCAAAACGTGCTTTCATAATGTCACTCCCGTGAGTCAGTTGATCCATTTATTAATTACACACGGTGAAGTAGAAGCAGCGTCTCTTTCTCTGCGCCCTCAACAACCCTTTTCCGTATTCAATGAACCCTGCTGCTACTGCTCCTGCTGCATTCACAATCCAAATGAAGGGCTTTTGAACGGAATCCCAATCGGCATATAGAAAAAACCTCTTAATTAATGCACCCTTTTACACTCTCTAAACATTGATTGTTCTGTTCATTGTTCATAACTGCAGACGGTACAGAGCAAACGAGCACTTTTATTTCCATTTCCATGCAGAACCATTCTGAATATGAATAATTCCCTTTCACATTCGTTTTTCTTCTCTCACAATCAGTATTATGTATCTGTGGTATTTCACTTTTTTTCAGCAGTTGCCCCTGTGAATTTAAACAAGATGGAAATGCTACTCCTAACTATGAAATATTGTAGTACACGATAGTTGATGTAGTTTTATGATCTGAATTTACGATATATTGCGTGGGTGGTTGTGGACGGGGGATTTGAATTGAATTCACTGGGGAAGTCAAGTGTTGAATAATTGAAGGAGTGTTATGTTGATGATGATGATGATGACTGCCCAAGAAAACCCATCCCAATGACAATAACAATAAAATCCGATTACATATAGAGCCGCAGAGTTTTTCTCGTGGGTCAAGGCAGAGAGAGAAGAGAGAGAGCAATTGCAATACAAATACAGATAGTTGATCATGAGTATATGTATCTGTACCAGAAGATGAGGATAAAGATGAAGATGAAGGTGGGGGGTGCGAAAAACTGTTGATTTGAAAGAGAAACGGATGGATGGACAGACAGGCGGAGAAATACATAGAGATGGAATGTACTGGACGAGAAAACTCATGGAATATTCAGAATTGAGAGGGAAATGGGAAGAACGAGACTCGAATCCGAATCTGAATGGAAATCACGAGGAAATAACTCAGAACACTGATCGAGACCGCCTGAAGTATAAAGTAAAGTGAAATGAAATGAAATGCAACGCAAGTGAGTAAAGTAACGTAAAGTCTGTGTGCTTCTTCTTCTTCTTCTACGCCATTTCATCTTTTCACTTTTCAAGTGGAGCGAGGAAGCTGAGAAAATGGAGAACATTGGGGCGATTTGTCATGTAGAAGTACAAGAGAAAGAGAACGAGAGAGAGAGAGAGCAAACAAAAGTAGTAACTCAAACTTGCAACTAATCAACAACAAACAAGAAGAAGACGAAGAAGAAGACGAAGAAGAAGTCGAAGTTGGAACAAAATCTTCCCATGAAAATGGACTCCAAACTACACCTACAACTACAAATACAAGATACAAATGGCGACACAGTAAACTTGAACCGCAAACGTAGGTAAGATAAACGTAATAAAAAGAGCGTGTAGCAAGTCAAATGAACACAGACTCCGTGGTTTTGAGTTCTCTCTCCTCGTCTCTATTTTTTTACTTCACCAACTTTATTACTTTATTACCATTTCCTCCAATTTCCCTTCCCCATTTACATTTGTTTCTCAACAATCTGCTGATGTCGACCGCGGTCATTGACCATTCCGGCATTGTATAGAATTTGTAGAGTTTTGGATGGGGATTCATTTCATATTCATATTGATATAACTACAGATAGATTGAATACATATCGTAGGTGCAGTTGAAACTGTTGAAAGAAAGCACGGGGAGTCTCAAGTCGGAATCGGAATCGGTATCACTTGCTTTGGGTCTCAGTTTCAGTTTCCCTATCGAGTCGAATGGTGAAGAAATGAAATGGAATAAGAATATGGAACATACGATATTTTGAGTTTGCGTTGCGTTTGGTTTGGTGGACGGAAGCGTTAGAGTTGGAACATCTCGAGGGAAATCTCAGCCATAAATCTTCCCTGTACTTTACCTCCGTGCGCTCTCTCTCTCTCTTTCTCTCTTTCTCTCTTCTCTCTCTCTCTCTCTCTCCTGTGTTGGTTGTTGTTGTAACCGTATCAAGGATGGATCCAATGGAGAATTTCTCCACCGTTTTTTATTCCTTGTTGCCGCTGTCTCCATGTGCAATCGAGATGGAGATGCTGTGTGTCTGTGTTCTCGTGTATTCGGATTCACAGTATCCCATTTCACATCTCACATTTTGCATACGGAGGTGAGTTTTATTTATTGGACAAATCTACGCCTTTCAAATCTACACTTTTCTCCTTCTCCCTCACTTTCTCACCAGCAACAGCAACAACAGCAGCATCCTCAATGAACTTTAAGTTCCTCTCTCTCTTTTCCTCCTACTGCGAACAGCAACAGAGATTCCAATCCGAATCCGAATACAAAATTCGAGGATGTGGATGTGAATGTGGATGGAGATGAAGATGAGACGAAGGAATTGGAATTGGAATAGGAAAAGGAAAAGGAAAAGGAATCCAATCCAGTATCCAGTATCCAGAATCCAGTCAACACTTTCACTCTCAACATGCACAATTTGTCTATTAAATCCTCGACTCCTTTCCCTCCCCATAATTTACTCTCCATATACTTTTTTTATATTCAATTCCCGGCCAACTCCCGGAAAAAAACTTGCAAATGGGGAAAAAGGGAAACTGTGAAACTGCCTTTAATTTGAACTGCTGTGGAAAATTGATCCTCTCGACACTCGCCCTGTGCAAGAGAGACAGATCTCTCTGAAAATAAAATAAAAACTGTACAGATTCACATACGAGCGCGAGGAATTTAATAAAAATTGTAAATACCCAGAAGAATTCATCCCAAATTCACATATACATTTATCGTATTTACAAAAAGTAAGGAAAGTACAAATGAGATGAAGAACGACGAGAGAAACAAGTTGAATGGATTTTACAGGAAGAGGAAGAGATGAAATGGGAATTTTGGAAATATCTGTAATTCGGGAATTGAACGGAATGGAACGGTTTAACTCGTCCATTCAATTGGAAAACGGCTCCAAAAAAAATAATATATCGTCAGTTAAGTTCAAAATCGTACTATAATTATTTTCCTTAATTTCGTTTGACCGGGTTGACCTGCTCTGGAGGTCAAAGTATTAGAGATGGAGCTTTGGGTCAAGCAACATTACTCTTTGTCATGACCTGCTCTACAATAATGTTGCTTGACCCAAAGCTCCATCTCCAATACTTTGACCTCCGGAGCAGGTCAACTCGGACAAACGAAATTAAGGAAAATAATTATAGTTCGTTTTTGAACCTAACAGACGATATATTCCTTTCACTCTCAATTGGATAATGAAGCGATCAAAAAATTGGATTGCGCTGCTTGTCTTTTTTCATGGACGGCATCTGGCCGGACGAATGATGAAACTTATAAAGCCAAAGAAATTGAGACGAAAAAAGAATAAATAAATGCTCAAATAACACACACACTTTTCCGTTTCCTTTTCCTTTATTCTTTTTATTAGTATCATTTTTGAAAGAGAAAAATGCCATTGTTGGTTGTGTGTTGTTCATTACGCCGTTTTTATGTATGTAGCAGGATTAAATGAGGAAATGAGGTAATTGATTGGGGAATCCGAATCCAAGGGCTGCTGCTCCCATGGAATTTTATGGACCATCCTCTTTTGTTTTTGTATGTGAATGTGATGTGTGCTAATGAAAACATATATGAAATGAAAATTCAGGATGGAAAGCAAAGTGATGTCGAGTCGATAAAACGATAAAACGATGAAAAGATGAAATGATGAAACGATGAAACGATGGAGCCCCCAAAAGTCTTTGTCTTTGATTATCGCAAAGACTTGAAACTTGGGGAAAACTTTTTACATTTTTATATTGACTTTAACTTTTTTCTGGTCATTACAGTTTACGTGGGATTTGATGGGGCCATTTAACTGTATAGATTGTCTACAATATTCTTCTGCAATCTGCAGAGCAATCTGCATGTGTGGCGTCACAGATCGTCCAAATGTTACACTTCCCAGATGTTCCCTTTATTTCGTTTCTTCTTCCTTTTCTTTTTCTTCTTATTTTGCATCCTTCATTGCCCCATCCATTTTCAAAAAATAAATACGATAAAAAAGAATAATCAAAAACGATTTCCCTCCATTTTCACATTACAACTGCCAATCCAAATTGCTACAAATACAAACTACAAGAGAGAAATATTCTTTTCAATTGTCATGCAATTAAACGGTGCACCGCTTCGCTTCCTCTTCCTTTTTTGCCTCCGGAGCTCAAATGTTGTTCAAACTGCGAACAGGGGGAAAAGAACGAGAGAGAAGAGAAAGCGTGTGCGTTGAATGTAGAATTTTAGAAAGGAAAAAGAGGGAATTTCCATTTATGAATTTCCGTATTCAGTTTAATTTTTTTGAGGGGGGAGGAGGGGGAAGGTTGCGTAAAAAATATTCAATTTTGAAGCTGTTGGAATGGACGTGGGGAATTTTAATGGATGAGAGAGAGAGAGAGAGACAGAGACAGATCATAACTCGATGACTTTCATCTGCATCCGGAATTATTCCCCATCTTTATGGACGACAATTTAAAATGTGAACACGTGTATTTTATGAGCATTCCCCTCCCTCCCAAAAAAAACCCTACTCCCCACTTCCACTTTCACTTTCATTTCCCAACACCAAAACCAAAAAACCAACAGGAAAAGTCAAAGAATAAAAAAATATGTAGAATTCAGACTGGAGTGAGTCAAGTTGGCTGTCGGTTGTTGGGCTGTAAAGACCGGAGGATTCTGTAATATCCGCCATCGTCACGTAACTCATATACTTTTTTCCATAGAGTTTTTATGCAAACGCGCCTCCACGTTCTTCTGACTATACTTGACGATGAGGATGAGGTGATTCAGGATAATTTATCATTTCTCTCTCTTTTTTTTTCACTCTCCCTCCCGAACAATTCTGGAGCTGGAAGAGCTATGGACACTACATATGGAGAGGGGAAAAAAACTGGGGATTCTATATACATTTCTCTTTTATCTGACTCTCAAACTCTCAACCCTTTCCAATTTCATACAACTGCAACTCCCCGACACATTTCCACTACATACTCTCCTCGTGGAAATGTTCCTTCAACGTTTACACAAGCAAGCAAACGGCATAGGAAATAAATATCAAAATGGGAACGTGAAAACGTGAGAAAATGGCAGGATATTTCACAATCGAAAGCACGACTATTATCATTATTATTATTTTAATTGCGAGGAAAAAAACGGATCCGGATCCGGATCCGGGATTCTGAATTCTGCACTTAGTAATATTATTATTAATTATTAATGGAGATGCACTTTCCACCGTTTACCATTTACCGTTTTGAAATTTCATTCGCGTGCTCACTCTGACTGCTCTTCTTTCTCCAGGGAAATACATACATAATTCCATTCATAAAGTTTGTTGCACAACTCAAGTCAAGTCTCACTCTTCATCGGAAGGCATGAATATAGTAATGGATTTCTCTCTCTTTTCTCTTGCATCGAGTGTGCACACTCCCATTTCCATTTCCATTGCCATTGTCATATTCCTTGGTTCACATTGTAAAATATAAGATATACGGATAGTAAACAGTGTGTAATCGTACTGCATTGTAAACAAGGAAAGAAGCATGTCGTCTGTTAAGTTCACAAACGAACTATCAGTATAACGATTTTCCTTAATTTGCGGAAATGCGACTACTGCGTCCGTCTTTGTGGGTAAAATGATGAAACAATTCAGGGTGACAGAAAAGGTCATAGGTCATGGCAGACAATAATGTCGAAGGACCCAAAGCTCCATCTTGAGCCATTTGACCTTTGGAGCAGGTCAACGAAATTAAGGAAAATAATTATAGTTCCTTTGTGAACTTAACAGACGATGTGTGATTTATTCCTCCTTCATATTTGCCCTTCACCGCGTTTTTCCCGTGGAGGATGAACAATTAGCCGTTTAGATTAGTTTAGTTTAGTTGGGATTCGGCGGGTGATGATGCATCATCGTTGTGTGGCGAGTTGCGAGTGGGATTTTTTTTTTTTGCCTATAGCGTTTCCCCTTCCACTTTCACTTTTAGTGCAGTAGTCGTCCAGTCTCCAGTGGAGTCGGCGGGAGTTTGAGAGTTTGACAGATGAGAAGAAGGAGAAACGAGAAGGAGGAGAAGAAGGGTGGGGAAAGAGTTATGGGACTCGGGAGAAGATGAGTTGGGAGCATCTGAAATGAAATCTCCAGGAATAGACTGAGTCCAGGATTTATGGAACTATTCCCTCAACATAATAATTCCCACTCGCTCTTACTCTTAACTATGTACAGAGCCTCCATTTCCACATTCAATCAGCACATTCACATTCACATATATTCTATATAATTCTGATTATTCATACTCCAAAAATCCCCCCATAAATTCATAAATTCCCAACGTTTCCCCAAGTGAAATTCACGGTGAAAACTCTGGAATTTGCATGGAAAAACAGTCAAATCGTTCGTTTTCCCTTGGTTTTTGGTTTCGGGTGGGATTCGAGAATTTGTTTGGATTTTTTTGAATGTACTTATCGAATATTTTGCGGGTATTTCCTGTGCAGGTCAGAAAAAGTAGAGGATGAGAATACGATAATGATGATGGAAATGGGAGTTGAATGAGGGGTTTTTGGTTGTGGGGTGGAGTGGGGGGTAATTTACGATATTGTGAGGGGTGAAGAATGGCGAATGGTCCGAATCGGCTGGTCCTTGGTTCGGTTCGGGTGTGCTAATTGTCAGAGATTAAGATTTCTCATCAAGGAAGGATTTAACAATGAGTGGAGGAATTGCGATTGCTAATGGTTAAATGGTTGAATGAAACTCCTCCTCAAATGAAAATGATGATTGCAAGTTAATGCGTTCGGCTTTGGATATATAAGAGAATGAGAAATGAGAGAATGAGAATGAGGAGAACCAACCTTACTTTGACTTTCTTCCTTCCTTTCTCCCTTTCCCTTTGAATTTGATCAACGGTGTAAATACTGTAAATGGAGGAGGAGGAGGAGAAGAAATTTGAAGGAGACGGAGGAAATAGTTTATCTTAATTTTCGGGCGGACCTCCGATGGCTGAGGTGGTTTTCTCATTCTCTCCTTTCTCCTTTCTACTTTCTGCATGTGGGCTTCATAAATTGCAATTAGCCGCCAATATAAAAGTATAAAAGTAAGAGAGAGAGAGAGAGGAGTACAAGTTGCTTTCTACTTTCTGTGAATTTGGTTGGGAGTGCGGAAGAAGTGGAAGTGGAAGCTGCTGGGGAGTTGGCAAGTGATTTGTTTCCCATATTACAGGGATTAAAATGAAATGAGAGTCCATATTCGCTCCTTCTTCTTCGTCTTTGTCTTCTTCCCATCTTCATTTACAGCTCACTTCCGTTCCCCATTCCATAATTTAGGGATCTCTTCTTCCCTCCTCCTCCTTCTTCTTCTTCTTCTTCTTCTTCTTCCTTTGATCTTGACTCGGGCGGCCGAGTTGTTTCATGTGTGTGGATCTGGCTCTAGCTCTGGCTCTAACTCTGGCTGGGGGAGTGAAAATGGAGAGGGTAAAGTTCATTCCTTGTCACTTTGTATCTGTAAACTAATCTTTCATTAAATGAAGATACTTTGTTTTCATTAAGGACGAAGAAGAAGAGGGTGCGTGCGGGTTCCCCCACAAAACAATGGCCATGGTGGCTGGCTGGCTCTGGCTGGCTGGTTCGGTCGGGTCAGACTCACCACGACAAGCCAAGCCAAACCAAACCAAACCAATGGCCCTCGATTCCAACTCCAATTCCAAATCCTCGAGGTTTTTCTCTCTAATTCTCTCTGTTGCTCCTCTTCCTTCGTCTCCCACTCTCTCAAGTATCCCTCAAATGAGCTCCAGGCTTGAAGGCAAAGCTGAAGACGAAGACGAAGTCTCCACAGACAGTGAAAGAGAAAGGGGCTCTTCTTTGCACTAATAATCCACTCACCCTCCCCTCTTTATTTTTCTTTTTCTTTTCCTTTTTCCCTTCTCCTTTTTTGGTTGTCGGTTTAGTTGGGAAAACTATCTGTAAAGCCTCATTTTCGTTAGACGAATCTAAAAGATCCGCATTCACTCTGTCGTTTTCCCCTCTTTTCCCTGGATTAAACGGGGCCCTCATAGTCATAGACATAGACATCCAGATTCCAAACTCACTCCCTCACGCACTCATTTCCCTCTTACTTTAATTCCAACAAGTAAGGCTGAGACGACGGAGAGAAAATCCTCTTTCCTCCTTCTTTTTCTCTTTTTTTCTTTAGTTCTATACCTATATAAGATACATGTACAGGAAAAGGAAAAACCAACAAGGAAAAACAGCCGGCAAAACAAAGACCAAGTCGCGTCAGTGAGTGAAAAGTCCTCAGGAAAAAACGATAGAAAATCCAGGGGAAACGAAAACTGGTAGGTAGAATAGTAATAGTGAAATCGAAGAAGAAAACAACGTTCGTTCTCTCCCTTGTTTGATTGTGACTTGACAGATTGTTAGCGCTTCTCTTTCTCCTTCCTTTTGCCGTTCTCGTTCTTGTTGCACCTGCAAGTGAATCTCCGCGTTAAAAATCCTTGTTGAACATTCAAGTGACGTTGCTTTATCACGTCATTGTCATTGTCATTGTCATTCCTTCACTTCTTTCATTTCTTTATCCTATCCTTTATGGCATCTCGTTTTTCTCGTTCGTTTGGAGATGGTGAAAGCCGTCAATGGCAATGTGAATGGAAATGGAAATGCGTGTGTGCACACTGCACAACTGCACACCCACTACTACCGACGACTGACTACCAACTGACGATGATGAGTGAATGTACAGATGCAGTGGGAATTAAAAAATGGTGGTGAGGGGGATTTTCGTCAATTTCTCAACTTCAACGTCTTGAATGTGAATGTGAATGTGAATCCGAATCCGAATCCAGAACGGCTTTCGGTTCTCGGTTTTTTCCTCATAAAGAAAAGAATGATTTTATTCATCATTTTTCATGTTGGTCCATCATCTTGGATTTTCGGCTCATTCCTCAGCCGACAAGGACAAGGAAAAAGGAAGGGGAAAAAAGCCCACACACACAGAAAAATCTCATTTCCTCTCCTCAGAACGGAATGCCCAAACACACACACGCACACAAACACACACAGACAAATCCCGTAAAGTATTCTCCGTCTCATCCTTTTATACTCTATTTATATATCTGCAGAGAGAGAGAGGTTGTTTTTGGCAGTGGCAGTGGCTGCTCAGGAGGGATTTCAATCTCAATGTGGATGGAAGCTCCAACTCTCATTTTAGTTATTTATGACTAATTACTTTCCCCAACACAATGCAATACAACACAACACTACGCAACACAATCTGGATCCCATTGAGAGAACCAAGCCAAACCAAACCAAACGAACGTTGAGTAATCCCAAAAGGTAAAAACCGACAACCGACCTGTGCATTCGGATTATTTGGATATATTCCGAGTTGAGGAGAGAGAGAGAGAAATGTTGCGGGTATTTCCTGATGGTCAAATTGAATACAGATAAATACGATAGAAAGGTGAAAGTTTGATGGGATGAAAAAGGGAAGGGAAGGGAAGCGAGACGTTGAGCCATATGGAAGAATTCAACTCATCATTCCCATCATCCCCATGAAGATGAAGATGATGATTATGATTATGATGGGCTCAGAATGAGGATGGGGATTGGCGATTGGCTCTGTTGGTTGGAGTTGGAGTTGGAGGATGATGGATTATTTCAGGGGCATTCCGCATTTCTTACAATATTATTTATCATGTATGACTTGCAATTTAATACTTAATTCCACAACCAGGAGTAACCGTAACCGTAACAGCAGCCGCAGTAGCCGAAGCAGTAGCAGTAGCAGCCGGGTAGGGAAAGTCAATATGTTGCCCGTTTGCCCATTGCCATTGACATTACCATTATGGATCCAGACGAGGAGGAAATCCATCCGTATTATTATTATTATTATTATTGTTATTATTATCATGAGCCGACTCGGAGTTGTACATTACACAAGGAATCCTTCCTCTTCCTCTTCCTCGTTTTTCCTGGGGAACGAAAGTTCGTTTCCTTTTTCTCTGTGGGACACATGACAATGATAATCCCGTATTCACTGGCAACATCCCGTCCAGAATACAGAATAGAGAATACCGAGCTATCTGACATATTTTATCCTATAGTCCGTCCGTCCGTCGTCTGTTTTCTCGTCCGTATCTATAGTTCAGCCCCACCAACATGTAAGAAAAAAACCACGTGGAATTTTTTAGCACAATCCCGTACAAAAAGAATCGGATAGTCGACGATCGTTCGAACGATCGGAAAAATCTATCGGACTTTGGGGCGGTTAACGAAGTTCAGAATCCGATCGCATCCTATCGATTCCGTTCGTGTAAACTAAAGGAAACGATCGAATGAACGATAGTGTAAATTTCGTATTATTCCCATGCTTTTAATTTTATTATTACTACACATATTCATGTACATGCAACAACAATGAAAAACATTGTTGTGACCAGAAGTGCAGTTCTGGCAATGCCAAATTATTTAATGT
>JAIUND010000778.1:0-53088 GCA_034699125.1 Gisinianus flammeolus
CCTCAAAAGCGTAGCCTCCAGGTCGACTTTTAGTTTTCGGCCCATTTGATTACATGCGTACATACGGCGGACAGACAGACAGACAGACACACAGACATCTTTGCTGCTTTATGTATAAGTAAGGATTATTACTATAACTATGTACATATGTATGACTCTCACTTTGTACTCTATTGTATTGTATTGTAGTCCATGTGGAAAGTCAGTAGTGACTAGTAGTGAGTGAGAGTTAGTGAGCGTATAATAATTGAGAATTGGAAATGTTGTATGCACTTCTTTGCACTTCTATATACATATGACGAGTTGTACCGTACATTTTATCTTTGTATATGTACATACATACGATACGTATCTTTACATGTTTTAAATGTACAAAGATTTAGGTTTTTTTTTCATTGACGTGGTACAAAAAGGGTTTGGGATTTTTGTTTTTTTTTTTTAATCTGAGACCGGAAACTAGATGTGAGACTTGAATGAAATTGAGATTGACAAGCGTTGTTCATTCATTTCACTTCTTTTCTTTTTTTTACCACTTAACCCCTGTGTGATTCACAAGCTACAAGCTATTTCATCTGATTAAGCTATATAATATTTAATTTAACTCAATTAAATCTGAGAGTCAATTAAAATTTTCAAAATCCGCTTGTTATTGTAGGAGAACTCTGTGACTATTTATGCGGTCTACAATCTGACAATCTCCAAAGTAAAAACACTGGAACAAACACCCTTTCACTACATACATTGGATTTACAAGGAGATTCTTTATTGAATTAAAAAATTCTACCTGTAAAATGTTCTCTGCACATTGTACATTTTATGGAAGTTGCATGTCATTTGTACAAAATGACGGATGGATTGAAGAAAGTTTGGAGGGATTAAAAATCCATTGCCCTCAATTTATACCCATCTTTTGAATTTTTTTTTTTAGGAGAAACGGCACCTAACGCAATATAGAAATCATTCAAGCACATGGAAATGAATTTACCAAAATACGTACAGGATTACATAGATTGAATTTCGAATCCAATTCACTTCTTCTTTTCCCTTTTTCTATTCAAAACGAAAACTACATCCCGAGAAAGTATTTCTGGAAATCGCTTTTTTTGATACATGGAGACTATGTATAATGATATTGTCTGGGAAAGAGTACCACTACAAGAATTTCCCTGTATGATGTTGTGTAGAAGGAACTTCAATTCCTATTACAGACAGAAAAAAAAAACTGGAGCGAAACTGCCAACTGCCTTGAATTTTGAAAATCAAAGGAAGATGGAATTTTTTTCTCTCTCTCTAGTTTAATATAACATATTTTCCGGTTAGATAATTCAATAATACGTTATAAACATGGAGATATGTGGGGAGTTATCATGAAAATGGAAAACACAAAACAATTTTTTCAAACTTCGTCTAATATCTCTCTCTCTCTCTAGGACTTTTACCCAAATTTTTACCCCATCGTACAGATATTAGAAAAATTTGAATGAAAAGAATGGAATTTCTTTCTCATTTCCAGTGTTCAAGAAATATAAGGATCCTGAAGGATGTGGAAGAAAAAAAATTAAACGTATTGCAAAGTATTGAGGAGGGAATCGATATTTATTTTTTGCAAGGCAGCCTGTGTATCTGGTAGACGTAGGTATTAGGCATGTACAAGCTTTTGATGAGTGCATGTGCTGTTATATCGTAAAAGCATTTTTGGATAAAATTGATAAGGGGATTGAGGATTGAATAAAACCGTGAATAAAATGTTTGCAATTAGTATCTGGATAAAAGTGATGAGTTTTTATACTGATTTACACTTTGTTCCGGTATAAATTGGCTTTGGCTTTATACTTGAAGCTCTCTTTTGATACTCTAATTCCTTTGAGATGGAAAGTCTGTAATATATATGTACATAAATGAAAATGATATAAGTGGGAATCAAGTAAATATTGATATTGATATTGCACCAATAAATGAATGCTTTTGCTTGTCCTTTTAATAAGAAAGATGGCAATGACTCCTTCGAGTTCTCATTTGGATTTATGTGCGTGCATGTGCGTGGGTTTCATAGCACTGGGAGTTGAAGTTAAACCTCATTTTCACACTTGCATTGGTTTTTCTTTTTCCCTATACGTATATATGCATGTATGAAAGTTCCATTGACTCGCTTTCCATGGTCCTGTGGAGTTGAGTGTATACGAGAAATTAAATGAAATTGCACCCTTGATAATTCTCTATACTTTATATGAGAGATTATTTTATGTAGAATAAGCTTAGCTCTAACCCTTTCTCATCTATCGTACACTTGCATCGCTCCCAAATAGTCAATCATCTCTCTCTCTCTCTCTGGAAATTCATGCACTTTCACTTTCGCATCTCCTCGTAATCATGGCCGCCGTACAGAGAGTTGTTCTATTTTTGATGCCAACGATAAAACCTTTGGATTTTGGATGTTTTATCCTCAATCATCGAAATCTCGCTGTTTCATTGAGACAGTTTTTTTTTGTGTACAGAGTACAGAGGGATCCCCTATGGACTAATTGATAACAGGGAAACTGTTCATCCGTTTGCAAATGGATTTTATTTACCTAGAATACCTGTCTCATCATCCCCCAAATATCTGTAGCGTAGTATACTAATGCTATTTCCTCAAGTACTGTTTATTTTATAGAAAGCCTGGATTTGTCCACATTTTATTGTAGCTGTGATAGAGCCAGACATGAACTTTTTACGTCCAGTAACATGAATGACTTGGTATTTGCGGGAACTGTACGAGACTTTGATGGATTAGCTAGAAAAAATTTAAGGGTTTGGGAACCTTGTCATAGTTTTAATCTGACAACCTGGACAGCCTTCATATTCATAGCTTGACAAGAAGATAGATACTTTCCAAGAAAATATACTTGTTACTTTATTTTCCACTTGCATAACCCTTGTAAATATTTTCCTTGTACTCATTTTCCCTCTGTTTATTGAGTTTTTGCATCTTTTTACAAAATTAAATTATGGTTCGTTTGCACAAGCACGCCATTTTTTCTCCTTTATATGTTTTAAATAGCCAAAAAATTGAATACGGGCAAATTTTGGTTGATTGTTGATGCGTATAGGTAAAATTCTAATACTTTTACTGCCCCTATACTGAAGTGGGAGAAGAGAAAGAGAGAGTTGGGGAAAGAGAGCTGTTTATGGAAATTACTGATAAGAATATGATCAAACGTATTTTTGTTCTATATGGATAGAATGCATGTTTGTACAGAGAAAGACAGGGAAAAAGCTACCGAGGGAAATGTTGGAATATGTATAAACCTCGTTCACGGTTTTACTTTGTGGCTAATTTTGATGACGTTTGACGAAGCATCATGTCCCTTTTCCTTTTCATATAGGTATGTGCATTTGTTTTTACTGTATAGTACTGTAGAGAGTCCGCCATTAGTTGTCCAGCCGAAGAAATTCGTATATAAAATCTAAATCATATTGCGATGGCTTTCTCTCTTGTCACCACACTGACAAACCGCATACTCGCGTTCCAATCCTATTTAATAAACCATTGAAAATCAATAGGGAAAGACGTAAGTGAGGGTCGTGTCACCGTATGCAATCCAATTCAATCCACAAAATGTACATTTACTGACAGACATGTTGCTACCCGCATTTTGCCTTTCAAGTTTAATATATATATAACTGTGTCATCTGATTTCCTGCCTTTCCTCTCTTCCCCATTTCTTTCACATGTCACTTTGAAAAAATTTAAACAAGTTGAATAATTGAAATGTGTGTATAAAAAAAAGTTTCAAATTTCATACTCAACGCCAGACAGAAAAACTTGTTTCAACTATTTTGACAATCATTGTTCATACTGAACAAAGCATTATTTCACTCAAGGTCGCAAATCTAAAAGCTAGACTTTAACTTTATAGTGAATCCTCATTACTGTTCAAATCCCATTAAAATTACGAATCCCAATTTAAAATTGACAAATTACAACAAAAAAAAAGTATAAATGTGTATTTCATTTAATGGGTATAATTTGAACTTTTACTTCCCCTTTTCCTTTTCCCCTGTTCCCATTTTCCCTTATACTTATACATCATACCTTTATACTAGTTATTGTACTCTTATACATAGGAAAACATGTCTGTGTACAACTAAATGGCAAATGGTCAGTGGTTTTGTCGTTGTCGTTGTCATCTGTATATCAATTCCGAGTTTACACGTGAGGACTGTTGGACATTTGACTAGAGATATGGCTAGGTACTGATTACGTTTTTGTGTAGAGCGGAAGACTGACTAACCGTGCGTATAGGTAATAACGACAATGACAGTCCTCATAATGACATAGGCAGAGCAGAGCAGGAGGAGCAGCGGCAGCAGCAGCAGCAGCAGCAGCAGCAAAAAAAAGAGTTGAAACAGCTGTGAGTTGTGTGTAGGAGTAGTTGACAAAATGATATTTTGGATGGAGGGGCGAAGACCTATAAAGTGAAGTTGAAACCCAAAAGTAAATGCCAGGTAGGTTAATTAAATGGCTCCAAATACATGACCACATATGCATTTATATATATACCCATATACCCCACACTATTTCAGTACTATAGGACTCAAACTCAAACTCAAAGTAAATGAAAATGTGAGCAATCATTTAGTAATATATATATCATATATCGTATGTACAGGGGAAAGCCGAAAGCCGAAAGCCGAAACCAATATCAATGTAGATTATATTGTAGATTGTGGAGATGAGAAAAGTGGGAAGGAGCTCTCTCTCTCTCGCTTTTTTCCTGTTCAAGATGGATCATGATCATGGCTCTATGGACAACTATAATACTACATTGGATTTTTTGATTCAATGTCAATGTGAGAACTAATAAGAAATTCTATTGAATTCAGATGAAAAAAAGGGCAAGAGAGAGAGAGAGAAAACAGCAGGAGAGAAATAGAATTTTCCTATATGTATCTTATTTCATTCCAACATTTCCAACTTCCAATTCCATCCTAAGCGACAAGCGACAAACAAAAACGACAAACGACGAGGAGGATTTTCATCCTCGTCGTCCTCCCCGTCACACCGTCACACATGACATGAACTCATCGTCAGTCTGCAAATGTCCTTCGTTTCTTTTATCAGTAGGTATATGTATAGTATATACAGTTTGGATGATTTTGGATAGGTGGGACAATGGAATGGCCAATGCAGGTGTGTACAAGTTCATCATCATCCCTTGGTATGATAATCAATAGGCATACACACGCAAATAATAATAATAATAGTAATAATAAAATCTCCTGCACAAAAACTCTTTATTCAGTCACTGACGAGAGCAAATGCTTATTTCCGGCTCTGATGAATAATCCTTACATTCATTTCATGGTCATCAGATCAGTTGTGATAAAGATTAAAAAAAAAGAAGAGTGATGGATTCATTTTATATATATAGGCATCGCGACCTGTTCAAAAGTTTTACACACAATCAAATCCTCTCAAATTTCTATTGATTTGTTTTCCTTTTCATGTAAAAAACCATTAACCAAGTCCTAAACAGAATACCGTGAGTAGTGACCATAATTTAACTTGACAAAAGAGATTTGGCTTAAATCCTTTGGTTACGTTTAAATGAGGGGAAAATGTTTCTGTTGTTATATTAGAGTGAAAACTATTTTACTTTGGTCATGTTTTCGAGTTATTTGCGGTGAATAGAGCAGTAAACTTTGGATTTTTTTTTTTTTGAGGGAAAGGAGGTCGAGAAATTTGATTTGGCATAACCAGGAAGAATTTTCTGCGTGATTTAAATCAGAGGAAATGTTCACATTTACACTTTTTTTTTCTATAGTAATGTAAAACAAAAGTGGGCAATAAAATATCAACATGTACATGTATACATTTAAGAATTGCGGGGATTTCAAGTAAAAGCGAAGGGGAAAAGGGGGAAAGTATTGTGCATACGAGTAAGTGCATGCATCAAGTTAGGATATAGATGCAAGTATGTGGTACGATGCATACATGACGTTGTACGGATTACTTGACTACTTGACATGAGTGTCAGAATAGAGAAATGGCTATTTTGTTTCTTCATGCATATCTTTATGCTTGCTTATGCAAAAAAAAAAAAAAAAGTTCAAGGATTGCCATTGAGAGTGGAAAAAGTAGAAAACCAAATCCAAAATCTAAGCAAACGACTGTCCATTGCAAATGGAAAGGGAACCAACATTTCTTCTTGGGAGTTTTTAGATTCATTCCACCAGATTAGATTCCATTTTACACCATAAATTCATCTGTACATTCAATTTTACGTTTAGTACATCCTCACGCTAAAAAAAGAAGAAAAGGAAGAATAAGAAGAGAAAAATCTCTCTATGAAAATATTCATTCACGATCCTGAGCTGACGTTCCATTTTCATGTCATGGACTCGTTCATTTTTCTTCATGTCAACTCAACTCTGAAAAACGTAGCAACGAATTTTGAGCCATTCGCCATTCCTACATACACTGATGTACAAAAAAATATATAAGATACACGGTATATTTTTGTACATTTCGTATCTCGTTTACAGTTTACAGTTTGCATTTCAACTCTCAACTTTTTCTCCTCAACTACGTCAAAATCTTTGTTTTAGTGTGGTATACACATGTGAAGTTCCGTATCAACTTGACATTGCAATTGGATACTCCAACAATTCCCCATATCATATGAAATACTCGCCATATTTCCTATATAAATATCTGTACGATATATATACATTTTTGTTTACTCTGCACATTGAGCATGTACTGTACAGATACCTCCCTGAGTGTGGAATTCACATTCAAACCTCACACACATTGCTATATATTCTACTGCCACAATATTTCCAAACATAAAGTACAATTTTCCTAGTTACATTTGCATATATTTCCTGTAGAAACTTCAAAAAAAAGAAACCAACGAATAACAAGACAACATTTTGTTTTTTAAATTCTCAGACATCAGACACTCAGCATTATTAGAATAAGTAAAACGGAAAATCTGAGATTTTGAAAATAAATGTCCAAATAATTTAGTAATATCATTTGGAATATTGTACAATTCAGTGTTTGAATTAAATGGAGGGTATGAAAAGGAAACAAGGGAAAAAATACATTTTGTGTGTGTAATGTGTATATATTCTCCATAATTTGAACAGACAATGGAGAGAAGAGAGAGAGAGTGAATGTTTCAAAAGTTAAGTTGCATGAAATCTAAAATGAATGAATGGATTGAAAAATCCTTTATTCAAAATCCCAGTTCACACATAATATCGTATTAAATTAATTGAATGTGACACTGATGCGTCTGTTATGATTACTATGGACTATGGACTATGGGTGAACAATACCGATACCCGGAATATTCTACTGTATTATAAGGATGAAATGTGTGTACGAGAGTTCGTGTGTGTGTGTGTAAACCAAAAAACTTTTACACACATTGTTCGTAAATATCTGTAAATAGTTGTGTACATACCTATCATCAAGTTCACAAGGCACAAATAAAGGCAACAAAACGTACATACAATCTCTCATATCCAAAGTGTATTTTGCAGAGGGAAGGGAGACGGAGACTGTGGACATTTCAGTTATATGGATACAGAGAGCAAGAGAGAAAGAGAGAGAGGAGAAATACATGCAGAGAGTCAATGTACAGATAGTAAGATGTGGAGCGAGAGACTTTGACAGAATGAAGCAAATCGATGACTAAATGTTGGTGAGATGTAAGTCAATGGAGCGTGAATGAGGGTGGAGATGGATCCATAAATATCTATTTGATCTATACGGGGGGGCAAAAGGCTCTGAGCAATAATTATATTTCCATTGTCCGGGAACTCACATCACATCCAATGTCCAGTAGACTCCAGCTTGCTCTCCGCACACACATTTCCACAATCTCTTGCACTATTTTTACGCATACACACAGGAGAGAGAGGGACAGAACAGAGAGTGAAGAGAGAGAGAGAGGAACAGTGTGTGTGAGCGTCATCACAATTCACAATCCTCCCAGTTTTATTATTTCAATCCCTCCTATTTTAATCTGGATTGTATATTTGGTTTAATATCTGTACATACAATATACGTAGACTTCTACATATCTATTTCCGCTCAAAATGTACAGATATGTAATATTACTCAAATTCAAAACAAGACGTAGAAGACTGGGTGGTGGGTTTTATTATATTTTATATACAGATACATAATACGGATATGGAAGTCATATCTGTATGGTTGCACATGAGATGAAGCAGCATTAGTTCTTTCACTTGCAATAATTTACATAAATCTAGCTGCTCAGAATCCACAATCTACACGGACTATGTGTTAAATCAGACTTGGTTACTTGATTACACTGTCTTGCTCTCCTTTCTCTTTCTCCCTGTTGTAATGGCGGAGGCTGAATACTGAATACTGACTACTGACTCTGCTACATACACACCCACACAAACACACACACACACACATATACATAAATAGAGAGAGAGAATCTTCTTTTAATTGGATTGTTATGATTTGTGTTCACCGAACGGAGATTACAAAGAAAAAGGGAGAAAAAGCGGCTGGAGTGTATGGGAAATGGGGAAATGTGAATATGAGGTAGAGAAAAATAAAATGAAACAATGATAACAATTACAGTCTCTGTTCTACATTGAAACTACACTGAATTTTTCAAATTACAAAAATAATCCATGAAAAAGTAGAAAGATTCCATACCGTTATTTCCCCAACACGCACTCTATAGAAAGTTTTCAAAATAGGCATGTGTGGACTAACGATAAGAATTTTGTCCACTATAGAGGCAACTAACTAGTCGGGCAAATTTTGTGTTACAATTGACTATGGAAAATTCATCATGTTCTTCTCGTTGGCATATTCTGAGGTGTCAAGTTTTTTTTGTGTTTTCTCTTGTCTCTTTTTTTTTATGAGGAATGTTTTAATTTTGAATGGATATCTGTTTACATGTGCATATTTTAAATGGAGAGATGGAAATGGAACTGAAGATGAGCGTTTACAAGCTAGAAAAGTGCATTACTCGATAAAATAACAATGTTAATTGTATGAGAGAGTGGAATAATGCAAGCTAAATTGCACATTGTATCTATCCACATTTGTTTTATCACATTTCCCAAACGCATTTCCAATGCATTACTCACGATTAGTTTAAGTGTGGACATGGACTTTGTGACTCGACTGTACACACACTGTAGCCATAGCCTGTTTATGTATGTTTATATTTGTGAGTTCATTGAGGGACGCGTCCTCTCGCAAACTCTATGTACAATAAAAATCCCAATTTTATTATCATGTGGGGAATTCTACTTGTACTAAGTGCTTCCAAATCCATTACAATTACGAACAAGCACATCTCAAACTTATCTGCACGATATACATCGTACAGATAGTCAAAGGGAAAATGAATGCTCAGCACAAAACTCGGAATAACATATTGATTATATTGACTGGTATTTGCATGCAAACGTGTGTGTGTATCACATCCAGCTTAACAACTGACAAACCAATGTGCCTAAATCTAAACGCTCATTGTATTTATTGTACCTACGTATGAATGTTCCCAGCTGCATGGAGTATGGAGTCATCTCACGCTGTACTCATCCTCACACACATGTCATGTGTGTTTTACCACATAGAGATTTTACTCAAATCCCAGTGCAAATCATTCATTCGTCTCATTTCCTCAACTCAATTAAACACCTTTTTCAATATTGTATGCTTTGGCCTTTTAAGGACGATTTGTGAATTCTTAATTTCCATACTTTCCAATGTATACGATATTCATGGATACAGAACAGAGTACGTACTTAATATAACGGATAACCTTTCGATTTCATTGACATTTTGACATTTTCACCCTGGATTTACCATGGATGAACATATGAACGAAGCGAGTGGGGATTATTTGAATTTTATTCATCGTTTCTTTTCAAATTTTGAAACGCTTATTCACTTGAAATCCTCAATTTAATAAGTGTAGGATATTTTCTGTAGAAACAAATTTCCTTCTACATCACGAGAGTGACATATGCTTCTAGCTCTAATCCTTCTACTCACATTTCCAGCAGGCCATCGTGGTTTGCCCGTGACAGGAGCAAACTCAGCTCCAATTACGAATCATGTACATGTACGTGATGTAAATCCGTAATGATTATCTCTACATTTTTGTGCAACTTGAGTCATTATGGTATTATAGGACTTGTGAGCTCGTTAATGGGAGTGTGAGTGAGTGAGTGAGTGTGCAGTTGTCAATATTATGACGTGATGCATAACAGAACACACAGAGATGTGAAAGTCAACGAGAGAAAAAAGAGGACAGGGCATCAAGTGTCTACAGATATTATTACTACATGGAGCAGTAATTGAGCTATCTTTTATTTATATAGTTGGAAAACTTCTTTTGGATTCCCAACGTAAATTAATTGTAATTGTGTAGAATGAAAAATCTCATGCAGGACTTTTACAAGCATAATAATCTGTCGTTAGTTCCTTTTGAAAATTCAAATTCCAAATTGAGCATCACTCTTAAATTTATTATTGTTTAGTTTTATGTTTTAAGGACTTTGTGCCTTTATGTGTGTGTGTGTGTGTGTGTGCGACTTTTTAACGAGATGCTGCGGGAGAGCAAGATGAATTACAATTAAGAATCTCTTTGCCTTAGAGGCTGCTGGAGTTTTAGGAAGATGGTTGTCATCCTTGTTGTCGTTGTCGTTGTTGAGGATTGCTTGGAGCGTTTAGGAGTTTCTGTGTGTGTGTGTATGTGTGTTGCTGTTGATGTATTCCGTCCCTACTCCCACTCTCCCACTCCAACATATACATTATGTAAAATCATCCAGCCCAAGGATTGGAATTTCGAATTGTATAATCAACTAAAGTGGAGTAGCTAATTAAGTAAAGCAAACGAGGGAATTGGGTGGAGAGAGAGACAGAGAGAGAGAGAGGACAGAGAAGGGAAAAGACAAGAGAGAGAAAAGGGAATTCAGAGGGCAAAATGAGATTCGTGGGTTGATGTTCTGCCAAACTGAGACTGAGCGACACCAAATCCATTGTAAGATGTACACAAGATACTTTGAAATTTCCCATGTACGAGTACATACATGTAAGTAAGTATGCAGATATTGTTGAGCCGATGGGCGCTGCGTTGCGTTGTGTTGGGAGTTGTTGCCGTTCTATATTTGTATTCTGTTCTTTCTGGAGAATACGATATCTATTCAAATTATTTGATATTCTTGTCATGATTATTGAGCTTATGTGTTTTCCTCGTCTTCCTTGTCGCCATTCACTCACTCACTCACTCATTCACTCACTCCTCATCGTATCTCTCTTATTATGCCGAGTAAATGAGCTTTGGAATCATCCACGGTGGAGATTCAATAGAATTTAGACAGCAAAATGAGTATGATCAGACATACAGAGGAAGGGACTTGGAGAGAGTTGGATGAACAAGGAGGATGGGGATGCTCAATGCTCGGATTGACAATTACCGAGTTACACGAGACAAGTTGAAATGATGAGGGTGACTGGTTGTGACGACGACGACTTTACAGCACAGATATTGAGTGGAGGCAGACAACTTACGATTAGTGGGACAAATTCAAATATCGTAATTTCGGGATTCTATACATGATATGTAGGTATGTGTGTGTGTCTGTGTGTCTGTGTGTGCACGTAAAGAATGAGAAGGAAAACGACCAACACGTATCTTTGAGTTGTGAACTTGTGAGTAGTGTAAAGCTGTATTTGAGTCTGGATTTTGGATTTTGGAGTATGTAGCTGGAGGCGTTTGGAGTTCTCCCAAATAATCCTAACACATGTTCACCCCTCCGCTTGTACTCCCTGTCTCTTCTGCATATATACATTCAGATTCAAACTGGATCAATCCCATCTAAAATACTTTCACCAACTATTATTCATACTGTGGTTGGCCCACACATTCACAGCCCTCGTCCCAAACACATGATCACCACCACCAATAACTTCCTTCTTCATTCCTTCCAGTCATGTAGGTAAGATACAACTTGCATGATTCGCAGAATTTAAGGTGCCGTTTAAATTACTAGTGAAGAATAAATTGGGGAATGGACATGGAAGCTAAAGAAAGTCAATCAGGAATGTGTGGGGTATTCAAATTGGAAATGTTGATAGAAAAAACTGCAATATGTAAATAGACAATACACCGAATCCGTTACCGTACGATAAGAAAGAATCCAAACAAGTCCGACTCAAAATATTCCTAATGACCCAATTCTATGTGGTTAATCTGTGTGCAATCGGACGATATAAGTCTGAGCATTGTGAATATGGAGTTGAGCAGGAAGCGTTTATAGTTTGTAGTGTGAATGCAAGACATTTCACGGAAGCAAGTCGACAATCGTCCCTGGAACCATAATGGAATTAGAGAGTCGACTCTGTGAAACGAAGGAAATGGAATTGTGAGAGGTTTTTAATTAGAATCATCGGCATGATATGGGCATGCTAGTTAGTTTTATCTGTTCTGATTGCACACTCCAGCTCCAGCTCACGCACAATAAAACCAAGCAGAGCTTAAAATAATAATTGAACCTACTTAACTTTTAGAATAAATGTTATATATATTTCTAGTTTCCGCCTCTCTCATCTCGATCAGTAGACAAAACACACAATTTAACCTTTTCTCAATGATTTTCTCTTTCTCACTCACTCTCCAGTTCAAAATTTCAATTAAATCCCCTTTTCTAAATTAACATGGCGTCAATGCTGACGATTTATACTACGAGTTTGACACTACAGACAAAAAATAGTCAAAGTTTATTTTAGAATTCCAGTTTAAAATCCTCCATTCTCAATTTCCAGCATGAACAACATCCCTGTAAAATGACTAAAAAAACGCGTTGCAAGTTACAACAAAAAAGGTCTAATCAGCTCTACAAAAACAGCATAAACAAATTCCAAGTGTTTTTTTTTTCAAAAAAAAAAATAACAGTCAAAAACAAACTTTATTCCATTGTACAGAGTATGTATTTTCAAAAGGAAATGGGGATGCTGGATGAAAATTAAGGCACTTGTTTGTTGTTGTTCGTATAAACTCGCAGCGTTGGATTGGAATACATAGAAGATATGCATGTTAATTTGGACTTCACACTCACAGACAAAAAATTCGAGTAGAAAAAAAAGTATGATAAAATTTTGGGTGCAAATCCATTTTATAGTTGTGCCTTTGGCTCTTTTGAGGATTAGCAATGAGTAAATTTGAGTAAATTTGAATGGTTCCATTAGTTTTCCCAGTTATTTATATTTGGCACCAGACTCCCTTAAAAAACAGTTCTTTTTCACAGATGATATTCCAAGCGTGTGTTTGTGTAGATGTATAATGTATATGTAGACTTTTGACAATAATAATAATATAAAATAATTTTATATGGATGGGATATAAAATGGGAGGATTGCCTCTCAATTCCAAATACAACAAACTTGAGCAAAAACTCTTTCCTTCATTTCATTCTGCGTGTGTGTGTAGTGTGTGTACTGTGTATCTGTAACTCTGTTCTATATCGTACTATGTACGTGAATTAACGAAATGCCAAATGAATTCTCAAATTCATTTTCGTTTTCATAAGGATAAGGCAAATGAAGAGGAGAGTGAGGAGAGGATTACGAAAACAAATTAGAATGCCACAAGTTCCTTCGTTGCTGATGGTGGTGCTGGAGTGGAGGAGCTCATCTAATTTGATGATGCAAACCCCCTCAACATGGACCAACTCTACAGATAATCCCCTCCACGTACATACACATAAACTGCCCATGAATATCAAATATTTATGTTTCTCTGTACAAAAAAAATTCTATTTCGTTAGTGGACTTTCTCCCTCTCTCTCTCTCTCGCTCTCGAGCTCCTTCACATTTCATCTTTATCTTTAAATATTAATATTTAATAAGATTATTATTATTATTGCAAGTGAACTGTGAGTCCTTGGACAAGAAAATTTGGTTTTCTCTCTCTCTCTCTTTCTCACTCACAAACTGCTCACTGTCCCATTTATTATTATAGGAAATGGTTTTGTACATGCAGACACATGAGTAATAACTTATTACTAATAAGTTTTAGGTTTTAGTACTCTGAATTCACAATCTGACTATGTAAAAACTCAATGTACATATTTTTATATTAGTAGTTCAATTTTACTTTGGGTTGATTTTATCCAGAGATCCAGTGTTTTAGCATTAGCCACGCTCCAAGAAACAGCTCAGCGTGCTCAAAAATTCCATGAAGAGTTCACCAAACAACTCAAAACTCAAGTGAAGTGGTACACAAGAATGTGGGTGCATTGCCTATACATCTACATCTACATACTACATACTGGTGGAGGCCAATGGTACATAACGGCAATGGCAATGGGGATGGTATTGGCATCGGCATTACGGATAATGGATTCTCCGGCAGAAGTAGGGATACTCTGCAGTCTTATAATTCCATCTTTATGCTCGCGACGAAAATCAAATAAATATGACTAAAATAAACATAATCTGACTATGGAGACTGGGAGTTCCATGGATAGAGGTTGTTCCAGGCACAGGGAAAAAGTTGTGATACTGATGTTATCTCCTGTGCAATTTCCCACACACACACACACACACACACACACATACACACAAACTCTCTCTCTCTCTCTCTCTCTCTCTCGTTCACGCTCCTCACTGGCAAATACATTTGATGTATAATTCATCCTTTTTAAACTAATATGTATGTGTGTATGTGTGTGTGTGTGTGTGTATAAACATGAGAAGGATAAAAAGAGGATAAAGTCGACTGACAATACTGTGTGATGTGAACATTACTGGGGATTTCTATATACCCCCAAAGATTGGTTTGGCCATCCACTGGAATCCCATCGAGAGAAGCGGACAACAGCAGCACGATAGCAAATAATAATACAGAAATGCTCGAAGGAAAAGTAGAATATGTATATATAGCTTTATGGATATTCACACAACATGTAAATACAGATATGTATGACTGTATGTGTGTATTTCCAGTTTCAGTTGTTTTAGCTCTGAAATTATTTTGGAGTGTGGTGGTTGGTGTGAGATGGTCGTGGTGACACAGAGGAGCTGCGTTGATATAATAATTCTGAAAATTAATGCGCTGACTGACCAACCGACCACCCAGTGAAAATATACAGATATTCATCTGATGCATAATATAATAGACCGAGCTGGCCGAGCTGTTTCCGATTTGACTCTCCATCTCCATGTGAAATGAATGCCATGCGAGCCTTTCCATGCAAAAGGGAATCAACTTGTAAAGTTTTTAGAATGTCATATGACGTTCTCCTCGTCTTGCTCCGTATCATTTGTCGGTTTTTTCTCTCTCTCTCCTTTCTTCAAACTTTTGGCGTGGTGAATACAGAGATCTTAAAAATATCTGTATGAAAATATGAATACATACGTATATAAACATATGTAGTATGTATATTTACTGCATGGTGAGTACTGGTTTTCTGTTTTGACTGGATCCTACTGGTCGTTATCCGTACGTTCCTGTAATTCCTCGTAGTTTGAAGCACTACACAGCGGGGAAAGCGTAGTATCTGTAGTTAGAGAAAGGGACAGACAAAGCCATTAGTTTCGTTATTAGCTCGGACTATAGGGACGGTGAAACCCCATTGGAGAGAGAGAGAGAGAAAAGCGCTTCAGGTTATTGGTTTTGATGCCGATGAAGATGAAAAGGGGGAAAGCGAGAAGTTTCCGTAAATGTCGATAGAAGTGAGGGAACGAAGCTCAAGAGTTAAGAGAGAGTGGTTTTGTACATACATACAAGTTGAAGGGATATCTGGACACTTTGGAACGGGGATGTTGGATCGGATTGGTCATCGAATAATACGTTCAATGTAAAATGGGAAACGTGGAAATCATAATCATGGGCAGTTGGCCGTCTCTGTTGTGACGAGAAAAGAAATGAAGTACCGTAAAGCTTGAAGTACAAACCTAGGTTTATGTCTACAAATTTCACTTTTCCCCTAGGTTTTCAAGGTAGGTTTATGTGTGCACATAACCAAATCAAAAGAAATTTTAAACTCAAATTCTTGTTTATTCATATTCATTTTGAAATGAAAAAACATGGAAAATAAAATGTACATAGGTAGAATCATTTAGTCTGAATCATCCCGACCCGACTATCAGATACTATAAAATCCCAGTGTCGTTCATTTCATGCTCATCTTCTTGTACATCCGGACCTTTTTGAGCTAAAGTCCTTCGTCGGTTTGAAAATGAATTTCTATTCGTGAATTTAACTTTATTAAGTTTAGTCGATTGATTTTACTTTATTAACGTGTTAAGTGACAGTTATACAGTTACATAAGTAAGTGTACCAAGATCTGCAAATGAGTCTTATTCTACCCGCCCGAACACGGTCATTCAGCCCTAATGACTATAACACTTTTTAAATTTTGTATAGAAAAGAAAAATAATATTTAGCCAACCAAGATATAATTAGTGTCAGAATTAAAGAGCGTGGAGTGAGACTTCATTTCATCAAAAGAATTCCAAGAGGATGAGCTTTACACAGTTGTCACGGTTATTCGACCATCCAATATAGTTGTTAGCTCCACTTTGTCCGGCATCCATGCAGATCAGTAAGATCAGGAAGAAATTGCTGCGCGAAAGGCCGTGTAATATTGAAGAAGCCAATTTAGGGGAAATCGGTTTCAGCCAATCATATTGAGCTTCATTATCTTGCGATGAAAGGCCTTGGACCAGATTTGAGGCAATCCGGAGACGAGAATCATGAATTTGAAAAACTTCAAGTCACAAATTTATCAAAAAGTGTCCAATACTCGATCTTGACCATCACTAAAGTTAATTTTGACAATCCCAGTCGAATCACGGTGTTTGATTACCCCTTTATCCACTTTCATTTTTTTGGTTCCGAAACTTTTATCTTTGAAAATTATAGACAAAATGAGGGGCTCAAAGTTCAAGATGTTGCTCCTTCAAGAATTTTCGTTACACGATAAAATATCTACTTGACACTTTTCATGCAAGTAAAAGATGATGATGATGAATCCATGGTGGAAAATATTGCCTTTGCTTTAATTCGAATGTTGTTTCTGGAAACGTGATCACCTAAATGTAGTAAACATTCAAAAATAAATTTTCTTTTGAATTAAACCGTGTGTGTGGGTGTTGAAAATATCCCAACAGTGGTCAATTTACCTCTTCTTCTTTTATCAATGATCCATTCGTATACAGTTCAATTTCCATATCAGAACTAACAATTTTAGCTCCACCAACCAGTGGTTCCCTTCCTGGCCCAGTAATAGTAATGTTTGTATTTAAACGTCCTAAAAACAATTCTTTAAATTTACGACTCCAATTCTCTTCTTTAATTTAATTTTATTTAGCGTTTTATGCTTTTATGCTTACGTAATTGCTCCTTTTGTTTTCTCAAATCCCTAATTTGTTTTGGATCAACATCGTCCTTTCTAGCTGTTGCTGAAACACTATTAGTCTCAGCCCATTCAAGAGTTTCAACTTCAATATGGACTGTTATATTTTTCCGCATTTTAATCAACTTTCAATCAACTCAACTTTAACTAAACTTAAATAAAGTTAAAATTAAAAACACCCGTTTACATTCAAGTTACGCGCCAGTGCCACTGAAAACCTGCATGAAGCATCTGTATGCAGTCTTTAGTTTTCAGTAGGTTTGTATTAAAGGTAGGTTTATGTCTACAATTTCCCCCCTTTACCTAGGTTTATATTAAAGGTATGTTTGTTTTCGGTTTTTAATTCAAGCTTTACGGTAAAAGAGATTTTTTTCCAAACTTGCCCCAGGTTCTTTTAATTTGTAATGAAATGGAACATGAGAAAATGCTCGAGAGACTCATGGAAAAATAATTTCTTGAGTTTTTTTAGTAAGAGAGAGAGGGAGAGAAGGCTCGTGACTTTGGAGTCAATTCTGTGTACATAATATCTGTAAACATCAAAGATATTTGTGACATTTGGTCAACCTAAAAATTAAAGATTATCTAGACTACAGACTTTGATAAAATGATGAAATATCTGTAGTTTGAATCTCTGTCGTACCTACAAGAATACAGGAATAATATAAATAACAGGATGACCTGGAGTCAAGTAAATGGTTTTTTGAGGAACTCGAGGAGCATTCGGATGTCCATCCGAATTGTGGTTAAGAGGTTACGAGTGTATGTATATATAAAAATAGGAAAGAGAGTGTATGTAGATTGTGGAGACTTTTTTGGGTACTTCCCATTATTGACGGGATGGTGGATGATGTCAATGTCAAGGGATGAAAAAATAAACGTGAATCCTGTCTCTTTTGGATAAAGTAACTACAAATGTCTAGAAAAAATGACAAGTGTCTCTCCACTCTCTCATAATAATAAAAAACACTTTTTTCTTTCCCTCTGCCTCCACATAGAGAAAAAAAAATGTCTTTTTTTCACGGGAAATGAAAAGTTGAAATGTGTGCTACTTTCCCTATTCACTATTTCATTGTATTCCCAGCCAAATATCAAATGGGACAGACAGTCGTCGTCCACAAAGTCAACTTGAGAACAATGACAAGACGTAAAAGGAATGCGCTCGTCATTTTACATGTAGTCGACGTTTTCAGTTCTCCATTGAAATGTACAAAGAAGAAGGAGAAGAGAGATTGAAAAGTGAAATATTGCACACACAAGTCTGTCGACTGTCGATTCTCATCCACGTCATGTCACAAACCCTGCCGCCACAACAAGACGACTTCACACCCAAAGTTTTGAGAAACCACATTAAAATAATTTCTCTAGATAATCCAAGTTCAAAGTTCCATACATACTGAGGAGTGTGAGCGTGTGAGTGTTTGCGTTTATCCGTTCCGAGTGTACTCACTTGAGATTTGACTTGTTGGCTCAGCTCTCATACTTACAAGATTGACATTCACTTATTGAGGCTTTAGCTCTTCCTACACTCTATTGAAAAGTCTTCCCATATGTATATGATGCTACTGTTAATTTATTTGCAATGGGTTTTCATCTCATCTAATCTCATGTCACAACTCACAACTCTATATACAGACGAGCCTCCATTCCCCATTATAACTACGATACATTCGATAGTCGACAGCAGTCTACACGAGTTCAAACTCTTCTCTCTCACACAGGCATTCTTCTGAATGGAAATAACTGGAAAATGTTAGGAAAGTTGGTGGAAGAGTAGACAGACAGAAAGGGAAAGAGAGAGAGAGAGTTTGTGGCGGGGAAAGCAGACGCTTTGTCACGTTTTGGCTTCCTTCGTGGTCTCACTTTTGGTCTCGACTCCAGCTCCATTTACCCACATTTCCCTTTTTGCTCCACTGAAACTCTAACCCAAATGACCCTGATTAGTCTTATCCTCGTGGTTTCTGTTGCAAAAAAAAGGATATCTTTTTCTCCTCAGTCAATGCCCTCAATGTACATGGACAACTCGAGAGATCATATACCTATACTTATTCTATATGAAATGTGAAATGGCAGGTCTTAATTATGAAAATCATTCCACAAAATATGTAAAAACAAAATCATGAGAAATGATTTGAGGAATCTCCTTCTAAAAACTACAATCTATCTATCTTTTTGATAGAGAAAAATCTATGGAGAAATGAGGAGCCTGGATGTGGAGACACAACAAACACTTGATTCGTCATTCCTTCCCTTCCTCGTTTTTCTTGGGATAAATTGAGCAATTGTTCTTCCCGTTTGTGTGTGTGTGTGTGTGGTGATTCTGTGACGGTTGGCGCTGAGTTGAATTTGGCGAGAATATATAGAGATATAGAGATGACTCTCGAGTGAAAGAGTGGTGGAGTGAGTGGTGTGGTGGAGAAATCTCCAAGTTTCCTTTCCTTCTTTCTCCAAGTTGAAAAAACACGGGAAAGAAACGGAGGGAATAGAAGGAGTGAGAAAGAGAGAGAGAGAGAAAGTTGCATAAATCATTGGACGTGGCTTTATATTTTTTATTGTACCAGGTCATAAATAAAAATCTCATTTTGGTGTCTCGTTCCTCCAAGATCCCTGGCAAATTTTCACTCCATAGTCACTTGAGATAGACGCCTAAGAGACCTTTCCATATAGTCTCAACGTTTTCTTTCTCTCTCTCTTTCTCACTACCCCACTTGTATTCAATAAGCACAAGAGCATATGAAGATCCACCCAAGGAAATTGGCTCGTACTCCTCCTGAGGAACACAGTCGACGACTGTGTATGTGAATGTGAATGTAGATGAACAAGAACAAAAGGAAGACACACACCATAACTTTGTTCCATCTTCCCATCTCTTCCTCTCGAGATATATAAAGACAATTCTTTGCCACCTACTTCCGATCTTTCTTCCTTACGTTGCCTTCGTTTCCAGGGAGAGTTCTCATTCCGTAACCACCTAGACAGACAGACAGACAGACAGACAACATACACATTCACACTGTGACCGTTCTCATGTTGTGCGTGCAAACGAAATCAAGAAGTAGAAAAAAATGGCAAACGGCAGAGAGAGAGAGAAAACCAAAAGTCTTGTGGAAGGAGGGAAGAGAGAAAAAATGAGAATATAAAATTGAAGGATGAGGAATATAAAAATATTCAGAGGATTATATGTGTGACCAACGTACGATCGGAGCTTAAACAATCTTATAGAAGGGAAAGACAGAGAGAGAGAAAGAGAGCGAAAGAGAGAGAAAGGGAGAGAAAGTATGTAGAAAAAAAGTGATTGAAAGAATAAAGGGATTTTTATGGAGAAAGCCTTGTGAGAGAGCCCAGGAAGCAGTTTTCACGCTGACAGTTTGCAGTTCGGAGTCTTATTAAATTCAATGGTATTCTGCTGCTGTGTAGAATGGAGAGAAGAAGACTCGCCGACTCGCCGTCTCATATCAGGGGGAGAACTGTTTGGACTCTGTGAATGGACATGAGACATGATGACTCGTCCTTGCTTTGCTTTTTCAGTATAGAAAAACAGGGACGGTGGAGATGCGTCTAGAGAGAACATTCGAATCTATTACTCACATGCTCTTGGATTTGGCTTTAGATGTGTGTGGATTCTCAGAGTCGATGCGATAATGAGTACTTTTATTCTTTGAATCACCGCATTGACACTCACACATGTGTGTACATACCTACACACAGGGTGTACAATACATATCGTACATACGTTGAGCTAGTCGATCCGTTTCAACTATGTTCATACATATATAGGAATGAATGTACGTCCTCTCCATATGCTTGCTCCACACTCCTCACACACACACACACAGATACCTACACATTGACGATGAAGGAAAAAGAGAAAGAGAAGATTGAATCTGGACCTGGATCGACGGAGAGATTCCATCACCTTTCGCCTCAGTACAGTTACTCCATTTAATCCCAGTTAATTCCATCGGTCCTTCCATTCACTTCCGTCAAACCCGGCTTATATCAACTCCATCTCTCTCTCTTTCTCTCTCTCTCTCTCTCTCTCAGTCAATGCCAACATGTCGATGCTCCAACTCCAAACTTGACTTTTTACGTAGGGATACTCGGGCAATAATTTTTTCCGGCTTCCTTCGTCCTCGTCGCTTTATTTCTCATACATTACCAATTTCTTAACTTGTACACTCACTGTGACAGTGGGTAGCGCGCTCATGATGTATAAGTAGTAAAAATATTAAGGATGAACTCAAAACGTTTTGCAGATGAGGAATTGATTTATTGCCCCGACCTCCCTTATACAAACTGCCGTTTGGATATTGAGACTCTACGGTCTAAGCCGCAGTTGACAAGCGAGAGAAGATTCAAAATCAGGTCCAGGAGGAAGCTGACAGGAGAGGAATGGGACAAACACCCTGAAATGTCATCAATACCTCTCCTGCTCTCACTTCTTCTTATATGAGCACCGCTATCTGTAGTTCCGTTATGTATAGTTCATAGTGTTGCAGTTCCTAATAATTTCTTATGGTATGACCCTGTGTCTAAGGGATTCTCATCATCAGTAGGGAAATCCATCAAAATCTGCTGCAATCTACATTTACTTTTAGGTGCACGCAAAATCCTCAACTTTTATCGCTCATCCGCTCATTGACAATCTCATGGAGATGAGAGAGAGAGAGAGAATCTCTCCTCTCATGAAAGACGTTTCTCCACAGGGATGTACCTACATAAAATCTTTATGAACTGGAGCAAAAGGATTTTTTTTTTTACAGGTTCTTTATTGTTCCCATTCAATTAACAAAGTTAAGAGTCGGTCATAAAATCATTTACGAGTTAATCATGGCATCAAACGCTCTTTAGATATTTTCCTTAGTCAACTCCCATTTCCCACATTTGACAATTTCCGCGTTTGGATAAAAACGAAGAGTCACTTAACATTGGGAAAGAAAAGTTGGACTTTTTTCAAAAACTGTGAGCTACAAAATTGTAAGGAATATAATAATATATAATGCAGAATTTCCATTGTAATAAATATTATGGAGAGTACGCCGCGAAGACAGAGACAGAAACAAATACAGATTGAAAGAGAGATGAAAGATGAAGGAGAGGAATTTGGTGGGGGGAGGGGGGTTGTGTAAACTCTTACACGGGGTTATAATTCTCTCATGGTAATGCAGTGATTTTCTAATGGGCCAGTATTTTATGACTCTGGATACGTTTGACAAATGGCTGTGTATTTAGTCAAATCGGAGTTTTTTGTGTGTGGGTATTCCCAAAAGAAAGACCCCAAAAAAATTCCATAGGGTGGAAAAGTGAATTGGGAATTGTACTTGTACTTTTACTATAAAAAAACACTAGAAATATTCATATACAGATACAAATATGTAAAGACCACAGGCCCTATATTATCAATTTAAATCCATGCAGTTTGTGCATGTAAAAGGAGCGAAGACAAGGACATAGACCGTGGGGAGATACTTAAGGGGTGAATATCTTTTTGGCTTTGCTTTTCGGTTTGGGCATTGGCATTGGCGCGCTTTTCCTGCTCGTCTTTTCTGACGACACGTGTGCCTTTCCTAATACTTGTAAAATATCTGTATTATGAAGGCATCTCGACTAGAATGGAGGAGAAGAATGAGGGGACTCTACATACTGCTTCGACAGCCTTTTGTTTGCCCCGTGTAGTCTGCGTGTGTACTGTGTATCAGTGTATCAGTGTATGTGTATTTGTTGGGGAAACAAAGTGAGTGAGTGGTATGATACGATGTGATATGATATGATACGTAAATCTAAATACTAAATAAGCATAAATAGGAGGTATTGACTTGATGTTATTTGAGTCTTGATATGCATCTCCATCTCCATGCAGAATCTATATAGCGTGTCTAATACACTCCTCTTTCTCTCTCTCTCTCTCTCTCTCTCTCTCTCTTTCTGTCTCTCTTCTTTCCTCCTCGAACTTGAATTTTACTTTCTCCTCTGCTCGGTTCATTCTATTTGCAAGCGGTCGGGGAGATAAAATACAAAACATTGTGCAGATAAAATAGTAAATATAGCATATCCACCATCCGTGTTAAAAACTCAACTTATAGTCAACATTGTAGTGCATCCCTCACACCAGAAAAAATATGTGGAGGGGGATGAAAACATGGTGAACATGGAAAACATTGAAAACTCTCAAACATACACATACACACACCCAACACCCAAACCTATTGCCCGGCTACTGCTGCATATCTTTATCATCTTCCGTGTATGTATTTGTACATACAAGTTGGTGAGGGAAGAAAATACGGATATGTCATATAATCTTTAAAGAAGGTTCCCGCCATCAATACATAATGTACCACAGACATACACACACGCACACGCACACAAACCGACACCAACATGGAAATCCAACGCATCTTTTCCTCCTTATATTCTGGAGCAAGCAGTTTACGCGGAAAGTTGGTATGTGCTCATGCACTTTATGCAGTACAGAACAGACGAAGAGAGAGAGAGAGAGATAGAGAAAGAGAGAGCGAAACAATAAAGGCCGTCGCCTTACTCGGCTTCTTGTCTGAGGGGAATTTATGAGCCAAGAAAGCATCGTCGACCAAGTACTTATTGAGCTATGAGTCACTGTAATGATTGCGGGCAACACACAGCAAAAGCCAAAAGTGTATGAGGAGACTCTCAAAACCCGACAAAAAAAACTAGGCATATACGCACTACACTACACTACACACACACACTACGCACAATGGAGTATCTATCTATCTATCTATCTATCTATCTATCTATGTGAAGAAATGTTTTCCTCATTCTCATCATTTTCATTCTTAAGGCTGACGTCGGGGGAAAAATCCTCCCTCTGTATAAATACAAATACTATTCAGCCATTTACTTTCACATGCACATCATCCACATGCACATTCCACATCTCCATTACAATTACAATGACCATTTCGATCACTATCTCCATCACACATGGATTTATTTGACATCCGACCAATAACTTATATTTAATATCTATTGCTTCTCTCTCTCTCTCTCAAGGCTTCTTTGTGTACACTCTCAACCAAGAATTTATTAGTTCTAATTGCACTTGAGGAGTTTCTTCATCCTCAGCCTCTGCCTCAGCTTCATTTTCAGTTTTCCTTCAAAAGTCAACAGTCCTTCTGATTTCCAATGTAACAAACGAACGACGGGACAAAAAGCTTATTTTGTTCACCTCATCATCTCTCCATATTTTCCATGTTGTTCGTTCATATTAAATTAAATGTTGTGTGTGTGTGTGTGTGTGTGTGTGTGTGTGTGTGTGTGTGTGTGTGTGTGTGTGTGTGTGTGTGGATTTGCATAAAAGATAAGATGAAAAAGCTGTGCATTTGTCTTTTTGATGTCGTATACGTGTTGGATGTTGGGGGAAGAGAGAATCGTATTCTTTTTTTGACTTCCTCACTCTCACACTCCCTCCGAATTGGCAGAGTTGCCTTTCTCCAAAGGAGAGAATCCACACCACCCCACATGATCATGCATTATTATTAGTATTTCCCTAATGCATATCCCCAGTCCTAGTTTAATGTCACAGGCATAGTGCTTTTTATCTTCTCTCTCTTTCTCTCTCTCTCTGTGATTCTTATCATTGAGTTGTGTATGAGAGGCGCTAAGGGATTATATATCAATATAATTTGGGAGTATTACATGTACTTAGGCTAATACTTCCTCATCTCATCTCATCTCATTTCCCTCCGATTGAATTTATGGGGAAACATTTTGAGAAGAGACATTGAAAACTCTCTCTCTCTCCTGTCCTCCGTCTACTCGTACATATCTGTATTTATGTGAGTGAGCAAACATTCGGGAGTTCTTTCTTTTTTTCTCTGTCCTCAATTCCCCATATATTTGATTTCCTTTACTCCTTACTTTACCAAAAAATACCACCAGTATAGAAATTCACTTACTTTTACAGTACATATATTCAAGACCCCTAACAAAACCAGCAATGACTTGGACAAAAGGAACATGAAAAAATAATAAGGGGAAAAATCCAAATCCAAATCCAAAGTCAAATTCAAATTCTAATCGAAATCGAAATTCAAAGTCTAGCGAATTTGAAGTCAAGACCATGATTGACGATATTTATGTACAGAGCAGAGTGCAATAAGTGCACTCAATCCCTTCCCTTGTACAAGAATTTGAAAAGATCATCGAGAGAAAAGAGTCTCAAGTTTGAAGTCGTAACTTTAGATAGAGAGGGAATGCAAATTTTCAACAAGGATTCAACTTGGGATATAGTCAAGCAGCGAAAAAATAAAAGACAATAAAATGAAAGCCATTCAAGCTCCGTATAACACGTCCACCATAAAATAAATATTGTATTTCTGCATACACGCCACACCACACATACATTTATCTGCATAGTGAATGCCTATATATGGAAATGACTTTCCCCCAGTCTAATATGCACATATAGTCTCAACTGTCATGAGAAGTAAAAACTTTGCATATACTCCACGCAGTCACACTCTAAAGAAGTCAGACTATAGAAATGAAAATCAACTTGCAGTTTGTTTTGGCTCTCACCAGTAGTTTGCTGGTTTTTGGATGCGTGACGACTCGGATTCGAATATCCTCACATGATTCTTTGTACACATGAACTTCCAATGCATTTTACAGTGAAATGCTCGTGACATTTAGAATTTTCTCTCTATATATCGTACAGATACTGTCTGTGGTTTGAACTTTCCAAAGTCCTCTCTCTCTCTCTATAGATTTCTGTGCATGGTAGGATGTCCTTTGATTTGAATTTGAATTTGACGACTCCTCGTCAATGTGTACCAAACTTTGGAGTTTTGAGTATTTGAGTTTGAGGAAGTATTTTGTTTAGTTTTTTATAGTTTTGTTTTGAAATCCGTATGGTTTTTAACATTTCAATAGGATTTGGATGTGAAATTCAGTGGGTTAAATCCAAATCCAAATTATTGCGAGTATTATATGTAAGAAAAGATGAGATTAGTGGTGGGAAATGAACGGTGAAGTAATCTAATGAAATGAAAGAGTGGATGAGGTTAATCGGGAGATGAGAAGGCGTAAAGGAATGGAAATAAAAGTGACAAGTGTCGAGGAGAGTGACGACGACGACTACGGCTATAGGTATACGACGAAGAAGCAAAAGCAGAAGCAGAAGTATAGAAAAAAGGGGGAAAGAAAGAAGAGGATGAGACATGATGTTTTAATATGAGCTGAAGCTGAAGCTGGAGCCGGAGCTGGAGCTGGAGACACTTGACACATAGGTTGAGGAGAAAAGGAAAGAGGGAAGGGAAAGAGATATAGGACGACGGAACAACTTCGTTAGGAAAATATCACGTTGATATCAATTTATTTGGAAGACGGCTTTTCACGGGTGGTAGTGACAGTTTGTCGGGATGACAGTGGCCTGAATAGATGCCCGTGGGATGAAGCTTCCTGACCATGTTTTCCATATCCTTCTGACATCCATCATCTTCCAGCAACGCCCCACATACACACACACACATCATCATCATCATCTCCCATATTTATATCATCCAACTCTATCGTATAACCGTATATGTGACCATCATGAGTGTACAACTCTATCACAATTAATTCCGCTTATCTCTCTCCCACTATTTTAGCACACACATTCTCTCACATATGATGATGACCTTTCCACTATATATCTCACATTAAAAATTCGAGCTCACGAATTTCAATGAGTAAAAAAAAAAACTGGAGGTCATTACAGCAGCAAATGTAAAATGTATAAACAGTCCTTGTTTGACATGAAACTCGGGGGTGTTATAGAAACATCCAGGGATCGAAAGATATCGAAAGCGAGAAAGAGAGAAGCAAATAAAGATTCTTTGTAGGGTTACAGTTGAATGGATATGATTTGATCGTCACGTCACCGCCACACTTGCTGACCGCATCCAGTGAGAAAGAGGGAGACAGAGAGAAAGAGAAAGAGAGAGAGAGAGAAAGAAAAGCGAGTCGTGGTCATTTGTTTTCTCAAACTTAAGCACCATGATTCAACTAATCACTCACTTGTGCAACATTCCCTGTTCAGTTCAGTCAGATCACTCTTCTTCAACCCCCGCAGAATTTTCTCATCAGATAATCGTTCTTTGCCACTCGGTTGCTTTTCCATTAACCACACAGAATAAGAGTAGAAGTAAATATACAGGGAGAGTCTCCATTTGGTTTATTCCCAATGGTTGTCAATGAAATTCTGTAATGATTTCCCCTATACACCTCGTTTTATTTTCTCCCACCTTTCCTCCGGTTCCGGTATGAACCTTCACATCCTTTTCCTTTCCTCTCCAATTCCGAATCTCTATCTTAACTTAAGGATCAAACATGGAATTCAGTAGCCGCACTTTTGGAATAGCATGATCTATTATTCGCAATGTCTCCAAGTTTTCTCTGTGTTTGAGCGGACTTTTATCAATTTCAATGTTCAAATCCCGTGTTTCTACCTATGCATTTTGCTCTTCAAAAAATGAGCCGTCAAGTGAGAGTTCAACTTGGGTACATAGAATGGAATTTTAGAAATGAAAGTGAAAAAAAAACGATGTATCATGTCAGTCATGATTAAATTTTTTTGTGAACGTATTATAAATTTTTGCGTCTGTAATATATGAGTTGATGGGTCTCAATACAGAATGAGTACGTGTATACATTTTTTCCTCCAAAATTGTTTTTTATCACTCTCTCTCTCTCCCTCAAAAGATCCAGATAATCTTGACTAGATTGACGCACGAGTCGATGTAAGTATTTGTAATTTGTATCCGTGTAGTGTGGTGTGTGGTAAAAACAAATTGATGCTCTCAGTTTCTGTTTTCAAAATTTTCCGTTCAGGTTTCAAATGGCCTGCTAACTGTTCATCTTTTGCATTGAAAAATATATATATATATAAAATGGACTTGAATTCATGATAATTTCCAATGACGGTCACGGTGAGAAGACGGAATGTTTTTTTTTTTTATAGATGAGATGAGAACGTCAGAGGTTTTGATATGATATGAATGAGGAAAGAATTTAATAAATTAAAATTGTGAAATGAAGAGAAAAAAAAAGTAAGCAAAGAAATATGGATAGAGTAATATTATTTTGAAGTGTGAGGAAAAGACGGTGGGGCATACTAATCGTAAGTTTCCACTTACTTAGTATAAATATTTCGAGAAATTTTTTGAGGCTAAGTAAGTGAACACACACACACACACAGAGTCAAATGTAGGATGGGAGAGAAAGAAGGTAGAAAGGATGAATGATACGTACTTATGTACACGTATAAATGGATATCTGTAGTAGCGAGAGAGAGAGGAAGAGAAAGTCCTCGTAATGTATAGTATATATTCATGAAATATTTCGCAAGTTTTTTTTTAGATGCCTCTCCATGCCAAGCACGGGTAAAGGTATATATATATATATATATATATTTATATCCAGGTTTCCTTCTCTCTTCTTTTTTTAAAAGTAGTAGTGAGAGCGTAAATTGTTTTGGTTATTCTAATTCAGCAACACGTCTCGCCTCCACAAGACGAGATCATGAAAAATGTGAACACGAGAGAGTATTTTTTTTACCCTCTCTCTCTCTTTCTCTCTTTCTGGGTTGAAGAAATAGTGCTAAAATAGGAACAATTTACATGCAGGATATGGAACCTGGAAAAGATGGAAGAGAGAGAGAGGGGGGAAGAGGAAAAGGAGGAAGAAGAGAAGGAAAAAAAAAACGTTGTATGCTTTCGATGGTCTATCAGTAAATTAAGATTATGCCTCTTCCCCGCCATACCATTTCGTCGTTTCATCCTTACGATTACGATTAGATTGCCTTAAAGAAATTCTCTACATCTTCTTATCGTAGTAGAGCCATACACATGCAGACAGAGAGAGAGAGAGACCTTTCGTAGAGCCAGCAGTGGTGTATTTTGCAATGCAGACTAACCCAATCTCACATCACAACTTCATATTTTGCAATATCTGTTTTTTACTATTTCGTACATGGGATGAAAGTTGCATACATGTACCTATTTACATTCACCACATGAGCTACAATTCCTCGCTCCTCTCTTCTCTCTTTCCCTTAACAATCTCAAAAGTCTGAAGGAGGAGGGGGAAAAGTAATACTCAACGGATGATCTCATAGCCCTCACGAAATATGTTTTTTATATATTTTTGCATGGGTTTCCTGATTCCTCTTCCTATGTGTGGTGGTTTATCACCAAAATGATTCTGGTGCGTATGATCATTTGTTTGTATATTTGGAGTTCATTTTATTTGATTAGTGACAATGAGTATCGTTATTATAAATAAATAATAAAAGTCATGACTATCATGAGGAATTTAAATTTTGAATTCTACTATTTTTAAATACGAAATCCTTATAAGTACATATATTTACCAGGAAAAACGGATCCAGAAATGTCATTTGTGGGGAACAGGATTGACTAACAGCTTGAAATACTATCAAATTCAAGCTTTAGAAATAATCGTATGTTTGGTCGGGGATACAAACAAGCTATATGGATACAAAGTCCAAAAGTGGGAAATGGTTTTTTTTTTCCTTTGATAAAATATCTCCGAGTGGTAGAGACGACTAGAATTTAGAATAAATGTGGTGTCTGGATGTACGATGGGATTGGCCACCAACGTGAAATTGAGAATTGAGAATTCAGCACTTTTTATTATTTAATTTGAATGAGTATGGGAATATCGAGAACGCGTTTAGATTTTAAAATAAATACGAAATGGTTGTTTAAGGAGCCGTAAATCAAAGAAAGCATGGGGAGAAAGTGTATTGGGAGAGAGAAAAGTGAAACTCGGTTCTATTTTTTTTTCCAGAGTCAAGTCACGTGACTAAACAAGTCAGAAAATGTGGCAAGTGAGAAATTGACGGGATGAATTCATGAATGTGTGGATACAAGTCAGGAGTGAATAGTTGGAATTTCTAATGGATTCCATATATATGTATTCAAAGGAATACGGGATAACGAAATAGTCTTCTCCATGATTGAGGAATAGGAATGAGATGAACAGAACAGAACAGAAGAGAGACAGAGAGAGAGAGAGAGAGAGACAAGAGTTGGAGGATTCAAACTTAAGTAAAGTTAGTCTTCTTCTTCTTATTCCTCTTCGTCTTTTTACACAGCCTGGAGTCAAAGTAAAATTTTACATTATATAGTCATAAGTACACAGTAAAAAGCTACACCCACACGCGTCCTGGCATTGGTTAGTAGTACTCGAGGGTAGTAGACTGCTGGAAAGAGATGAGATGAGTAGGAGATGGCAGAGTAGATTTCATATTAAGAGTTTTCCTTTTTTTTCAGTACGTGGAAGGATGATGAGATATATACGACGGGGAAAGGTAAAGTTGGTAAAGTTGCGTTGTGAAGACGACCAAGTTTTTTTTGGTGGTGGTGGGAGCCTATACACACACACACACACGGAGTAAGAGAGAATGTCGGCAGGCAGACGGGATCGAGGAAAGATTTTTGACTACACAAGGATTGATTAATTTTAATCGGGTTGTAAGAAGAGGACTCCTTACTCTCTCTTTCTCTCTCTCTCTTTCTCTCTCTCTTTCACTTGTATTTCTAGACGTCCTCTCTCCTCTGTTTCTCTTGTGAACTCGACTTTTTTTGGCCAACTTTTTGTGCATGCTTGAATGGAGATCCGTCGGTTGGGATTGTGCAGGGCTGGGAATCGAGTGAGAAAAGAAAGTCAAAGAGATATAAGGAGAATGGGAGAGAAAGAGAGAGAGAGAGAGAGACAGGGCGGGAGATGGAAAAGGAGAGTCTTTAGTCTTTACCATTCTTTCTCTTTCCCTTATCTATCCCAATCCCATCCGTACAGTTTCCCATCAACAATCAACATACTCATCTCATTCCTTTCTTCCCTTTCTCTCATCTCCACGATATAGATATATATCTTATGCTATCATCAACATGATGCAAATCTGAATGCGGACACTATCCCTCTCCGGTAGACAATAGAAAGTATGATGTGATGTGTGTATGTGGAGTTATGTAGAGTTGAGAGACACATACGATGATGATGCATCGGTATATATATATATCGGCGGAAGAAAGAAAAAGACCTTTGATGATGATCATGATCATCATCGTCATGATGGGATGGGAAAGAGGAAATGTGTGTTTGTCAGCAAAAAAAAAGTTCGTGCCGGGAAAGTGCCGTGAAAACGTTTCTACACTTGATCATAAACGTCTTCATTAGAATTTAGAATATAATGGATATTCAATGAAAAGATGAGGCAAGTGGAGTTCAAAGACCGTCAGCAAGCTTTTTCTCTAGAGAAAGGAGAAAGATCCTGTGTAGGATTCCTCAATTGGCAAAATTGAAACATATATACTCTCACTTACAAACGAATCTAACTCTCACTCTCAATCTATCTCTGAGCAACTTCTCCATTCGAATTTTTACGACTTTTTCTCTTTCCCTACGTCTTTGTCTTCCTACTCTGTTTTTTTTCTTTTCTTTTCTTTTCTCTTTTCTTTTTCTCATTCTATTGCGCTTGCTTTTATTCAGCTACTCTCTCTCTCTTGAGCACTATCTTTCTTGCTTGTTCTTTTCACGTTCCAAGTCTTTTTGGTCCTCCGTTTACCGTTTTAGTTTCACTTACTCGCTCAGCTCGCCGAGCTTTCTCTCCCAGAATCTTGCTCTTGCTCGTCATTCCATGTTTCTGCCTTAAATTCTCAATACTATCCGGATCCAGTACACTTGATGAACAGACTTGATTCTCAAATCCGCTTCGTCTCATCTCATATATCTCTTGTGACTTGCCAAATTCTTCTTTCCCTCTCTCCTTTCTGTAATGGCTCAAATGTGTGCCCACTCCTATCAATTTTTCTCGAAAATCTATCAAATTCTCTCCTGCAGGAAAGATATTCATACAGATTCCATTCGTGTACATAATATTTGTGTATGAAGGGAAAAGTTTACCTAATATAATACAAGCAAGATTCAAGGGGAACTCTTTGTGTACAAAACTCAAAAAGGTTGGAAGGACTTAGAAGTTTGAATAAACGGCATAATAAATTTACAATATCCGATTTCCTTTTATCATGAAATTTGTAATGCACATACATGGAGGACGAAACATGAATACAGAATGACAGAATTCCCAATTGAAATATAGCGGCAGATGGATAAATAAATGGAAATACAGTATTTCAGAATGAAAAATCCAAAAGTTTCCTTTAGTTTGTTCTACTTAAACTCTATTCAAAACATCTACAAAGATGGGAAATGACAGGATTTCAAATTAAAATCGAATTTGGAATGTATAAGTTATTCTCTTTTTTTTTTGAGAAATTCTCCAGGCCTCTGCACTCGATTTGTCAGTACTCATTGGGAAAATACTTTTAATACTTCTTCATGAAAGAAAGAAAGAATAACCCAGAAGAACCGTGAATTTGTAAAACAAAAACAAGGTGAACGAAAAACAGGATGTATATATAGATACTATATTATGTGCATTGGGACTTCCTTTCACCGTGATGTTCACCTATTTTGTATAGTGCAGGTAGTACCTGCCAGGTACTTGGTGCGGGTATACATTGTAGATAAATCGATAGTATGATTACATAGCTAGCTGGTGGTATATTTAACTGCTCTTATAATTTAAATGCGATTAATAAGAGAGAACTCGAATGTTTGTGAACTACATTGATGGACCGTAAATGTCAGTGAAGCCCCCAATAAAGAGGAACAGCTATACACTCATCTGATGTATAAATTCGGGGAAAGCAAATTTGAGAGATGATACTTGCCCATAATCTTTACATATATTATATTATATGTAGGTACATACTTATGATATTTGCGAGCATATTACTTAAAAAAGTATAGAGATAGAGATGATTCAGAGGACGAGAGAGCTGATAACAAAGTATATATATAGCTTTTCACTGTCCCTCACTGTCCAGGAGAGCCAGGACATATCAATGCAATTACCTTAATTGAGTCGATTCGATGGAAAATGTGACATATATCAAATGACGATATGGGAAAGACAAAAGAATCTAAGTATTGACTCAACATTGGACATATGTCAATACTTATGCAAGCGATTTCAGTCACTGCCATTTCACAAAAAATTGCAGGTACACATTGAAGTACTTACAATTAATATGACAGACTTTAAAAATATAAAGAGACACCAGACATCCGCTTTACAATCCACAATTAATCTAGGTATGTGTGTTTAGGAATTATACTCAAATCTTGTTAGTTATTCTCACACGAGTATGATTTTAATGGATAATCATTTTACAATTTACAGGGATGTATTGAGTATTGAGTACCATACCAAAAAAAACTTTTTTTAGGTCAAAATGTTAGTTATGATCATTGCTTTAAATTATTGATAGTGCTTTCAGTATTTGACATTATGTACAATAAAATGTACAGCTTAATGTCATACAAGTATTCTCAATATAGTCACAGCTCACAGTTTGCACAGTATAAGTAACCAAGAATTTTACTTAAAATCACAATTTGAAGATATATTTTTTATAAAAGGGTCCGTCACTTGAATGCACAGCTATTATTACTTACATAACACGATGACGACCCACAAACCGAAAAGCGCACTGTGCATCCATCCTTTGAGGGAGCCAAAAGTCATTGGGGGATCCCGAAGAACCGATTATCCCCGAATAACCCCGAAATAGACAGGCCTGTAGGAAAATATTCCCTCATTTTCATGCACAACTATAATGTACAGATACAGAGCTTCAGATTTTGTCATACATATGTATACATGGTATACCTGAATTTTCAATCATTTGAAATGCATATACAGTAGGAGGGCATCGGAGTTTATTGTGAATTTGTTTTATGCATATATAGAGAATATAGCATAATAATAATCGCGTACATATATAATATATATATATATATGTATATGTATATACATACTGACGGAGAGCTTCTTTTGATTTTCTCTCTCACTCTTTTCTCTCGTTCTTGGCTTCAGTCAGTTCAGTCTGCTGTTCCTTGTTAAATACTCAAATCAGAGAAACTATTCAGTCTGGCTTTATATACATTCATCTCACATCATCAAGTACAGTTGTTTTTTTACTATATGGAACATTATGTGTATTTATACTTGTGCGTGTAGAATCATATCATTATGTAAAATATATATATTGTAGTTATATTAACTTGTCTATTTTTAAATATTCCCAAGGAAGATGCCTATTTAAATTTAGATTTTGGTGAGTTTCAGATTGCAATGGCCAAATGACTTTCCGTCTTTCTAATTCCACATATAACAGCAGCGAAACACCCATTTAGAAAATTGTGAATCGGGTAAGAAGACTAAATTACAAACACAACATATATCTCTCTTAAAGAAATGTATATTTTCCCTATATACAAAATCCCAACTGTAATTTTGTATAATAATTCATTGTTGTTGTATTAATTATTATTTGACTCTTGTACGTTGAATCGAATATGTACTGTTTTACACACACGCTATATTCTACATGATATTTCTGATTTACTTGATTTTTACTTCTCGTTCTGCTTCTGTATTATAGTTTTGTTTGTGGTGACTTTGAACTTTTCCTTGTTGGACGTTTCCAAAAATTTGACGTTTTTTGTTTTGAAAATGAGACTCTGATCAACGTGTTGACATTTATCTACGTACACCATATACACATACACTCGATTACACCATGTGTCATAAGTACACTTATTTCTGCGACATTTATTTCCTATCTTTTACCTTTAATTTTGAAGTACAGAGGTGACAGATTAATTACACATGTGCAAGTACAAACAAGTGCAATCTGATTGTTGTGTAATTATTATCTATATACGACGAGTAAAAACAGTTATATGTCAAACAACTTAATTTCCATTACAGTAAAAATTGTGACTATACCAAAAAACTATGTTGTACATGTGATATATGGATAATCGATCGTGATACATTAATAATAATATGAAAGAACACACGACTATTGTTTGTAATAATTGACCAAGACCAAGATTTTAATTATATAATTTGACTGTTTTATGCTACTCTGAAAAAAAGAGATCCTATATAAGAGAAAAAAGAGAACAACATGTTTGAATTTGATTTAGCCGATCGAGTTGACGATTTAATATGTATATTTGAAGGTGGTAATCTAGATTCGGAAATGGATACGATATCAATGCTCATTACAGGTAACAAAAAAGTATAAATAATGCATGTATATGTAAAATATATATACATAATTGAAATGCACAACAAAAGGGATTACATATTTAAAATATGATATTTTTATGTTTTATTGTGTTACTTTCTCAATAATAGGATGGATAATATTTTTCTTTTGTGCTGTGGCTCTACTCAAATTTGTCCATAAAACATATGTCCATAAATATGGTTCCAAGAGGAAAGACGTTACAAATAGTTCGAGTATATCAAAAGAAACATTATCTAAAGATACAACATCAATATTAAAGGATAGTATTTCGACCAAAGCCACCAGTATATCGAAATCCTCAAGCCTACCTTTGGATGACTCAAAGAAATCCGAGGGAGCAACAACTACAAGTTCAAATCAAATAAATAATAGTAGATCTGAATCAACACCGATTCGCCGTAAACGCTTGGAGAGGGAACAGATCAGTCAGAGTTTTGACCTTTCCGATAAAAACAAAGGACCTTGTAATGGACCGGATAGTGTCGTCGTGGAATTCGTGAATCGATGTCATGAATGGTTGTACTCACCCCAAACTCTGGAACACAAGGAATGGATTGATGTGCGAGAGAGTTTCATAGATTCCATTAATAAAACATTACGAGAGGACGAAAAGACGGTACGAATATATATATTCACAGCGTTTTTGTATTATAATTCTTTATTTCTATAAAGGCCAGTATACTATAGTATAAGTAAAACAAAAAACATGATCTTAAACTAGACTCTTTGGCAACAAGGGTACCTGGGACTCTCTATCTTAAACTATAATTTTTGTATTGTACATGTTTTTTTAGAATCCTGTCGTGGCTTCCGTTGTGGATATTGTTTTTAAGGATGACATGACTTTCGAAAACTGTAAGTATAAGTACTATTTATAAATACAATAATATATTTGATTAATATTACATAATTTGTACTTTTCTATCTTTCATTATGTTTAGGTTTTGCGGAGTGTGAACATGAAAACAATGTGGTAAGTAGCATAGTATAATGAGGATTCATGGGATGTGATAATAATCATACATAAGTAGAGGGATATCTTGTTTCCTTGTTAATCATAATTTAATATGATTATTTATTTTGTGTTTTCCATAAAATAATAGAAGGTGACGTGTGATGGGGAAACTAAAATGACGGGAGTTTTGTCCCTTTACTCTCCTGAAAAAGGGACATCCCGTCACGATTTTTTCGTTGATCGTCTTTGTGGACGTTTGAATATACTCCTAGATTGTGATGAAGAAGCAGCTATAGTGAAATTCGACGGCTGGCCAGAAATCGGTCAGTGGGCAGACAATTACAAACGGATGAGTGTTTATGCAATTAATTGTTTTTATTTATAAAAAATATGTAATTTTTTTATTTACAGCCGTTGGAATTTCAAATAATAAGAAAGCTAGTCAACTTGATTCTAAATTATCTGAATCAATTGCTGAGAAACTTGCAACTGCCATTAGGTAAAAGAGATTTTATTGTATAAAGCATTAAAGGTTAACAATTCTTTTGTAGATATTTCATTTGTATTTTTATACTGAACTTTCTGCACGTTTTTATTTATAGAAATTCAGTCTTTGAAGTTGAACTTAGACGTTTTAAAGATTTTCCTAAGGCATCACGAATGTCACCAAAGAAGAAGGTATTGCTTTTGACTCACTAAAGATTTTATCATTGATATAAATGTTTACTTAGATATATATATTTCTCTGGTTAAACTCCTTTATATTTCCACAGGTTCAAGAATCTTTGAAGTCGTACTTAGTCATGAAAGTTATACGCGGAATTGATATTGGACTTCAGAAAGGTTGCGAAGAACCGTATGTTGCTGTTGAGCTTGATGACCCACCTCAAAAATTTCAAACAGATTGTCAATCTGGAGGCAATCCACAATGGGGAGAAAACTTTGTCTTGTACGTTGCATACTAGGAAATTCTCAATAACTTGTTGTACTAACGCTGAAGCGGTCAGCATTTATATTGTCTCTCGTTGCATGTTTTAGCAATATTGTTCCTGGTGGTGGTGAAATACTGTTTGAAGTTTTTGATCGAGTCGGAACGAGATTTATGGGCTGTAATATCATTGGGATGGAAGAAATTGGTGATGATAGAAGCCGAGTGTTACCTCTTAAATCAAGAAGAATGGAAATTTCTGATCAAATTACAGGAAGTCTTGAAGTGCAGGTATAAAATAAAATTAAAATTAAACAATGCCACAAATAAAAAAATGTTGTGGCATTGTTTGAAGCAATTTTTATTGTTATTTTTTATGAATTGTTTTGTTTAGTTTACATTTTTAGATGAGAAAGAATTTCTTCAAAAATCACGAGAGATAATTGAAAAGATTTCACCAAATGGAAATTTGATTAAAACAACCAAAACTACCTTTACAAAACCGCCTTCAGATCAATCTGAAGTCTTTGCTGAGAAAGTTATAAAAGAATTCGAGAAAAGTGCTATTCCAAATCCGAATAAAAGCACGCTTATCATTCATGCAGTGCAACGGGTAAGAGATTTTTGTCTAATTTTCAAAACTTGAAATCGTATACTTGGACGTGCTTACATTTTAATTTTTAGCCAAAACCAAAAATAATTCCCTTGAACCCCATAATCACATTAGAATCGAAATTTTGGTTTGAGTTTTGTATTATTGTTTGCAATTCGCCTGAACCTTGTAGAAATTCCTAGCGTAGAAATTCTCGAAGTATGTAGGATAAAGGTATTTTACAAGTCTTCTGCTAGTTAACATTTACTTTTTTTAAAAACAAAAGTCCCTTGAAAGTATCTCTTTCTCCTCGATTCTTTTATTCAGTTTTATTTATTTTTTATTTTTGTTGTTTCCATTTGAATATACTAAAAAAATTCATTGAATATTTTCCTAATTCATGATTCATGTCTAGTAGCCATTGTATTTTTTACAAGGAGACTCAAATTATAAATTAGTTTGGATATCAACTACCCTTCGTGTGTGTGTGTGTATGTGTTTGTGAGTGAGTGAACGACTGTCTGTTTGTGATTATCTCTCTCCATTATACTGACTGTTTTGAGAATGCTTATAGTTTTGCTTTTACTATTCTTGTATATTATTTTCTTTTACTTTCATGTACATTTGAAGTATCTAGCTGTCTTCGTGTATTTTTAACGTGTACTGCAAATGAAGGTGCCTGTGTTTTGTGGTTGGTGATGCGTGTGGTGAACAAAATTTATCCTGTGCATGTATGCAGGTTGAGAAAAAATCAGATGGTCGCTATATGGAAGTGAATGATGGTGGTGACAAAAATAATGCCAGCACTGTCAAGGATCAGGTTAGTTTTGTAGTTTTAGCTGTAGCTTTATCTTTCATATTGCGATCGTCGTACTAACTGCATAAAATTTCTCTAACTTTTGCCATTAATTATAATGTATCAAAATAAGTCTCGATAGTATTGTGTATAGACAAAGTGTGTACCCATGTAAACAACTACTAATACAAATGTCTTTAAGTTTAAAGTATTTCAGTGCTAAAACGTAAAGTGAATGATGTATGTATATATATTTTTGCAGGCTTGTAGTAGTACTTTTAAAGTAATCAGTGAATTATTCATATGTAACTCCATAAGTTTTCAAATTTTTGGGGACACAAAGTTAAGAAAGGGTTTTGTATTTGGATTCATTGAAACAAAAAAATGTTTGAAAAAAGAATGACCTCTACTTGTATATGTACATATATATGTGTATAGAAAAAGAAGAAGTAATATCTATATTTGTATACAAATCTTGTAATTACAGGAGAGGCAGAAAGAAGCAACCCGAGAACCTGAGCTGGGCCTAGAAGGCCAATACGGTGAAGGTTCGTTCGTCATTCAGCATAAATATTTAATATATAATAAGGCTTTCTCTGTGACGGAATAGATATGTGTATAAGTATATATATGATGATAACCAAAAGCAAATCGATAAAATAATGAGGCAGTGCAGCAAAATAACATGTACATTGTAAACTGTATTAATTTGTAGAGCGGGGACGTCGTCGTACAAGACGAGGTGACATTTTCACGTCAATACGTCGCAGATTTTCAAAAACTCGGTCAAGATCCGTGAACCAGGATGGTATAGAAGATGGCCCGTCCTCGACGAAAGAGCCTGAAGGAGATAGTTTTACTCGCTCTGTAAGCATGGATAGGGAGAGTTTATTATCTGGACGACATTTAGGAATTCTCGGACCAAATTCTACACGTTCGTCTGCATCAGAGCTATCCGCTCTCAGTGGACATTCCACATCTACCTTTATCCATGAAAATTCCACTTTGGTACTTCCTTTCACTTGGCAATATATGTAATGAAATGAGAAAAACTTGAAATATTTTCAAGTTTGAACTATGAAACGACATATGATTTGCGTTTATTTATTTGTGTTCTTTGCTCATTTCAGGTGATTGAATGTATTGAGAATCGAATCCGAAAGTAATGACATACAAATTCCTTGCATTATACAAAAGAGTTTTACTCATTCTAAAATATTTCGTATTGCTTCCTTGTATACTTAATATGATTTCTCTTTTATTTAGATACTACCTTGTCCCTCCGCATCTGGCTGAAACTGGAAAATGGAAGAAACGGGGAAAGAAACTTCACATTTTCAATGATCACACTTTTACTGCAAAACATATTCAAAGGTTTTTTCTAAATATATTCGAAAATATTTCATTTGTGTGACTTTTTTTAGGCTCTTTTTTTTACTTTTTGCTAATAGAAATGTTTATTTTTATTCTATAAATTTACAGTGGAACAGCATGTGAAGTAAGTATATTTAAAGGAATCTCAACATTTTCTTCATAGTCATGTACTTACATTTTAAAATTTGACAATCAAATAATCATTATTTAATAATGATTAAATTTTAAATTACATTAAATCTAGGTATGTAACGGCCGTTTTCCGTTCAGCCTTGGTAAACAGGGTTACCAGTGCCGTGACTGCAAAATGAAATGTCACAAAGAATGTCATGTAAGGGCGGCCAACTACTGTAGCAAGACAACAGTTTACGACATAGAGCTGTAAGTGAAAGTATTCTTCTCCCTTGATTTCATCAGTACTTACTACTATTCTCCAAGTTTTTAACCTTAAAAAAGACATTAACATTTCCATATTAATAACAGTTACAACTTTGTTCAGTCAGTGAATTATTTTGAACAGACATTTTAAATACAGAATATTATTTTTATCGTTTCAAGTAATATATTTTTTATTCTTTTGGCAAAGTACATATTATGAGTTTGTCTCAACAGTCATAATTTCTTTCTATGTATATTTGTCATATTTGTGTTACTTTTATCATTTTTCTGTTTTATATTTACAACTCTTTTTCGCAAATTGTTTGTTCTTTGTCTTTTTTAACTTTGTGTTTTGTTTGTATTCTGTGTGTTGATGTTAATGTGTGCCGATTGTGCATCTGTACGTCATATAATATTCACCCATTTTTATTTGAATCCAGAACAATCTCACTTCAAACTATCAAAGAATAGTTTCAAAAACTTGGTAACTTCTCCCCCGCATGAGAAAATCTGATTTATTCTCTCGTAAACCTCGTAATGAAAACATTTTATTTACCATTCCTTATATAATTGTAACATATCTATGGAACAGTACTTACTAACTGCTTTAGTGAATAGCTTTAAAATGCACATTTAATTAATCTATCGACTAAAATTCACAATTTAGTGCTAAGCGAATGAAATGTAAATTTTTAATGTAGCTAATGTATAGTCTGAGTGTACGTACAAGTCATTCAAGTACTTCATCGGATATCTGTGACTTTTGAGAGAGAAAACATTCAGGTTAAATGTTTTGGAATAATGACATTGCTTTGATGTACTAAGTATTTACAGTAGAGTTTATTGATTTATTTTGAATGAACGTATATCTTGTCGCTTATCATAAATTATAGAAATTTCAGCAGTTTTTTCTGTTATTTTAATTAAAGGGATTTCGTTTAATTTTGGGGGGTTTTTTCGTTTGTGAAAATGTTTTTAGTTTCTTGAGTTATCCAACATACAGAAACGTTGTAAGGTGCCTACACATATGTAGTGCTATAATGATTATGCTTTGAAAAAAACGGAAAAATTTTACATTTTAACTAATAGTGGGACAGCGAAATGTGTTCCGCAAACTAACACGTTTTCCGGCGTCTGCTCTTCAATTTTCTCGGGGAAAAAAGATCATAATTCTACTAGTAATGCAAAATCTAATGGTAAAGATTGCATGGGGAAAATCACGGACCAGGTCAACTCTTGTAATCTAACCAATAATTCTTCTTCTAACAAAATTTCTAAACCTAACACAAGGAAAAAATGTAAGGCTAATATACTTTTCAAACAAGGCTCTCTATATATTTGTAAAATCTTGTCGTTGTCTCAATCTGAAGCTTTTGTAATACTCACTTCAAGTTGTATAGTATTGACTTTTTCTCTCTGACCATATTTGCTTTTGTCTTCTGTTTGTAGTTTGAGCATTGTCAGCCATTAGCCTGTAGAGTACTCAAGTCGCTATTTAAAAAAAGATTATCAAATTATAATTCGAATGTTCTTATTTTTCACAGCGAATATCTTCAAGCGGATGACTAAATTGGGAAAAATCTCAGAAGGTTCGTGTTTTCTTGCTATCAATACTTATAATTACTTAAGTAATGCGTAGTGCAAAAAAGTATATTTCGAATTCTAAAAAAAACTCAATAACCCTTACAGAAAATTTGAGCAGCAGTAAAGCGAGTACATTGGATAAAGTATTAAAGTCAGAACTGAACCAGAATTCAACATCTAGTCAACCAGATGGAGAAGTTATGGAGGAGAAAAGTATTGAACTTATATCACATGTAGAAAAAAGTGAAACGGGAAAACTGGACAAAGATGGTGATTCGCCCAGTGGTAGTAAGCAAGTCATTGTTCTCGAATCAGTTACAAATACTCTTGATGAATCTACAAAACAACCTCAGCAGGAGCAGACCACAGACCAAGAACCTAATTCAATAGACACCTGTACGGAAAATGGAAAGTTGACAACAAAAGTTGATGACATTGAAACTGAAAATTCTACCATGAGTCCACCCCATTCACATTTATCTCGCTCACCTGGGTCACAAAATTTGGCAAAATTTGGCCAAACTTTAGCGTAACATTTAATTTTTTAATCTGCTTTTCGTGATTCAAAATTAACATATTATTTTCATTCCCATGCATCTCTTTTCTCTTTCAATCTATTGATAGCTACATAAATACCGCTTCCTCCAGAAAACACGAAATCAATAATAAGTATATTTATGTGTAGTCGAATTAAGATTATTATAGAGGAAAAATAAAGGACATTATCCAAGGTTGTTCGTCGTACCACTGTCCAGTCAGTTAGGTTTGGGGTGAAGTGACATCGAGACAATTTAATCATGATAATTATTCTCAATGCAGATATTATTTATTTTGTGAGTACTTAAAATACCTATTTAAAACTCGAAAAAAGAGAAACCACTAAATAAGACTTTTTTATTTGAAAAAAAACAAACGATGGTATTACAAACTTCTCAATATTTAAATTTAAATTGACTTTATTACCTCACTTTTACATAGCTCTCATGTCAAGTTATGAGGAATTTTTACCCCTCAATGCAGTGAGACTGGTTTTCCATAATTAAGTATGTTTATTATGCAAATGGGAACTAAAAATATGAATGCGTAGATTTGATTTGATATTATTAGTTATAAGTTATAAATAAATATGTATATTTATCAGAGCATTGCACGGTTAACCAGAACTTTTTAACCAGTTAATGTAACTTCTCAACTATTTAATTTAGCCCAAATTTAATACTCGAACCTTATAATCACCATTGTTAGTTATCATTGAAATTTTTGGTTAGCCAACTAAAAAATTTTTAACCAACTTTTAGTTGTGAGCTAAAATTAGTTAACGGTTAACCAACTAAATATCTAAGGACTTTTAATTAAGATTTTTAGTTGGTTAAGGATTACAGTTGGTTAAAAAAATTTTAGTTGGTTAACCGGCTTTAGTTGACAACTAAATTTGAAACTATGCTTTGAAAATGTTCTGGTTAACCGTTAAAAAAATTTTAGTTATGCAATGCTCTGATATTTATTGATAACATGATATTCAAAACACGCGAGTGTGTTATGTCATAAGAATATTGACTACAGTCATTCATGGATAAATTGTCCTCCATTATACAAAAAACAATATCTAAAAATTTACTAAAATATATCTACAAAAAGAAGTATTTATCAGTGTATTGTATATTGTGAAGTGTGAATGAACAAAATTATATCCGCATGTGTATAAGTTTGGAAATTGTAAGATAGTGCTGTTCTCAGTATTAAAATTAAATGCACATACGATATGGTGAAAAACTAATACTAGCAGATATAGCGGACTTGTAATAATGTCAATTAGGTTGAAAGTATCTCTGGACAGAAAGAATTAATTAAAAAAAAATAACGAGTACGCTGTTACTGTAAGTAATAATACAAAATTTGCGTACGTTTTATATATTGAGTAAAGAATAAAATGTAATAACTATGAAAATGTATGCAGAAAATGCGGATTGCAGATTGAAGTTGCATCGAAATGCAACTTCGAGTAAATTGTAAGTACTTCAATATTTAATGTAAAAGAACGTTAAGTAAGTATCTGTATTGTAAGAATTGTGTAGTAGTAGTAAAATCATAAGTTGAGTTGGGATTTGTCAGTATGATAGAAGTAATTCAGGGAATTAAGATCTTTTAGCTTTCAATTTACTTATCAAAAGTAATAAAAGAAAAACGTAAAAGAAAAACAATGTACACACACGGTCTATACCTTTTATATATTTACGACACAAACAAAATGTTGCAATATTAATATACTGCTAAATACTAACACAGAAAAATGCCGAATTTAAAACCAGAAAGTAGTCCATAGGAAAAATCATCTCATCTAGCCAGTCATCTTCTTCAGTGCTTGATTGAAATGACGTTTTGTTTTATCTGGAGTGGGTTGAGAAGAATTACTGTTATTAATTTTAAAATGTATGTACTTATATGTATATGATGTTATTTTAATTTTTAATTGTTACAAAATTGTTTTTAGTGTTGAAAGATGAAATACAATATTTTTAGTTTTTCTCATTTTTGCCTGCAGTATACTGGGTTCCTAAATCAAAGTTATGGGTTGTACTAGTACTTTATTGATATTATAAGTAGTAATTATGTTTTAGTTCTTTTAAAGTGTGCAATGAAATTATATCTCATCTATGTAAACCTGAATATGAGCCTGCCTCATAAAGTCTTAGAGATGCGTAAGTATTATTGGAAAAGTTTCTAGTCTTTTATGATTCTCAATCCTACTTAAAACGTGAACCTCACACAAATTAATTATTACTGTGCAAAATATGTTCCATGTAAATTTAAAATTCTTTTGTAGCAGCAAAAAACAAAGATGTAAAACTACTACAGGTTTTTAAAAATGTATTATACGAATTATAATATGCAAGATATGGTATTTTACAGTTTTGAAATAAACTATATCAATTTTCACACAGTTGTACTGTCTATATGAAATGCGTTGACATCTAACAATTTTTCCTCATAAAAAGTATACAGATAGATAAGTACTATGGTTTTACAATGTTTATCCAGCGTTTATTTTATTTTTTTGTCAAATATATCACACCATACTAATGCATAATGACATCAGAAACATTCAAATAGCAAGAAAAAGTTGTTTCATTACAAAAAATATCGTTGTCCTTGAAGTTTTTTTATAAAGCTGCTGATAACAACGACTGGATAAAATCATAAAATAATATAAAGATATTATAAATTGAATCAATATAAAACGTGTAGAGAAATTTCAAACAAATTGAAATAGTTCAACTTAAGTATTGTCAAAAACAATATAAATAGGAATTTCCTAGTAGGAAATATTGCAGTATAATAGATAGTTATTTCACTTAAATTTTTTTGAGACATGCCCGAAACGTTCAAGCAACAGCACCTTTCAATTGTCAATCCAAATATAATCAGCAAGTTTTGGCCTTTTCGTAAGCGTACAGCGTTATTGTTCAATAATATTTACCAAATATCTATCATATTACGTCATAAGTTGTTGTAATACACACGAGTTTCATAACAATAACTGTATTATGTAAAATTATCAAAAAATGACTAAAAAACTAAAAACTACGTATATTGTATATGTATATATAATTATTAGAAAATATATATATTTACATTACAAAAAAATTCACATCGTCTATCAAAAATTGTTACATTTGGAACATGATGGTTCATTTTTGGAAGTAAAGTAAAAATTTTTAGATATTTATTTGTAAGAAGACTTGCAAAAATATTTAGGAGAAGAGATCAATATTCTCCCTGTTTGGCTCATCAAAATCATCTTCGTCGTCCGTTTCCCCACCATTATCGCTCGGACTGGCATTATTATTATTATTATTGCTTTGATTCAATTCGTTGAGAAATTTTGTATCCAAAGCTCCAGGTACTTCACAGCCAACATAAGCCTTCAAATCAATAGCATACCGAATTAGTTCACCCCAGCAAGAATCATCGGACAATACAAGAGGATCCCCGACAATGATCATTAACGCTTTTGCTCTTGTAATGGCAACATTAAATCTTTTCTTTGAGAACACAAATTCCAATCGACTTCGATCAATCGATTTTTTGTGAGCAGTCTCTCTGTGATAATCTTTATTAGAATCTGAACGAACAGTCGAGATGATCATAACTTTTCGCTCCCCTCCTTGGAATTCTTGTACTGATGCAATTTTTGGCAAGTCATCCTCCAGAAGTGTGTATCCAAGAGCAATCCTCAACTTTTCAACCTACAATATTTCATAAAAAAAAACATTTAACAAAAGATGAAAGGACACGAGGACGAAAGACAAAAATAAAACAAAAGTACAAGAAGAAGAATTTACTCAATTTTCAGAAAATTATTTTCTTATACTATTCGTTAATGTATTGTACCTGTTTTCGGTATGGAGTGATGATCCCAATTTCATCATTCTCAAGTCCACTATTTCGTAAAAGTTTGACATACTTTACCACTTGAGAAACTTCCGCCAAATTATACCAACTTGGAGAGTCAGAATCCCGTAGACATGTTCCTTGACATCCATGGAAAATCAAAGGGACTCCCGAATTGGGTGTTGGGAGAAAATCCAAGTTTAGAGTTAAATCATAGGAATCCTTTCTCGAAGCACAGGAAACCAATTCATCGGAATAAAACATTTGTGATGGTTTCTTAAGTAGAGCCTCATGTGCTCGATAACTTTTAACTAATTTCGTTAGAACAGCAGGATTGTACTTTGACTCGGGAAAAGCATGTTCATTTCTTGCATAGATGGGAGTTTCCATGATACGCTCCAAAAATGACACCGACAGGATGTCATTTACTTGCATATCACACATGAGGACAGGGCCAAGTTGTTGGGGATCGCCAGCTAATATTATCTAAATTATCAAAAACATAAAAATACCCAGCAAAATAATTTAAAACACGTTGAAAAATAATGTTCTACCCCCTTGTTTATTATATACCATTTGTGTTCAGTTCGTGCACTTTTATTATGCCCAATAAGGAATAGCTTTGAATTACCTGTCCTTCTTTCGCAACAGCCGCTAAAACTGAGCTAATCATGGCATCTGGTTCTGTGCAGTAGCCAGCCTCATCAATAAATACATGGGAAAAATGTCCTGTGTTTATATTCAACTGGAAGAATTGACCAGCAGTAGATACTGTACATATAATGAGCCGATGCTTGGAGACACTGTCCAAAAATTCACCATCCACACAAAAATCTGCAATGGTTTCCGGCACCGCCCCATCAGATCTAATGAATCCATTTAGGCGAACAAAATCTCCAGGTTTGAACTTGTTTGTTGCCACAAGGTGTTCTGCTATGACATCTGTAATAGCATTAATTGGAAATTCATGTTTGGGAACAATTAATTAAAAATTAAAATATATTTGTTATTCATTATATCCTAACCTGCTCCAGCGTTCGATGGCACTGTCACCAAGATTCTAAAGAATAGAAAGAATAGAAAAGCTTTAAAATAAATGATAAATCAATAACCGTGTGTATTCGAATATTTATGAGACCTAGAATACAATGTAGTGCCTGATTTGTTATCATATTGATGCACATTAGTGTAATTTTTTAATTACCGCGAGGTCTTCTCCAGAGTATAAATTTGCATGATTGACTCGACCACGGTTACAGTTTTTCCTGTTCAGGAAAATTGTGATAAATATTTGAAATGATTTGAGTTGTCACATTCGGTTTTGTTGTGAGAAAAAATATTAGAAAACACAAACTCATGTCAACTTTTATCAAAATGTGTAAGAACCTAACCTGTTCCCGGAGGACCAAAAATAATGTATGGCAGAGGCCTTCCTTGTCCACTAAGAATTCGTTTTACAGCACTTCTTTGTTCTTCATTTAGGTTCTTGTTGAACCACTTGAGTTGGACATCCCCTAGTTCTTTAGGATCCCGAATGACACTTTCAACCGGTCCACGTAGACTCGCAGCTCGTCTGTCAATCCTTCCACGACTTGTTAGTTGTACTAGAGCTCCCGATGGCTTCTTTTTTGTAATTTCGAATTCATCATCTGCCGGAGATTGCTTGAAAAAGTAATTAGAATAATAGGTAGGTATATTACAAACATTGAATCAATAGATTACAGGAATTCAATTACGATTGCATTGTATATGGAATAAAATTTATTCATAAATATTAAAAAATAAAACTTAATACCATGCAAACACTACATAAACCTAAAATGACTTACAAGATTATCATCTTCATATTCAACAACATGAATTCTAGGCGACTTCAAAGTCAACTTTGTTGGAAAGAGCCAGTCTTGGCCCAAAAATTCCATGGCATGTTTGACAGCATAGTGTTGCCTCTTGAACGTTGTTCTACCCAGGCGGAATTGAATTGTGACTGGTGACCCATCATAAGTATGATGCAACTTTTCATTAAATTTAACGAAAACTTGTGGATGGCCCCCTTCTGGAAATATAATCTTTTGAATCGGACCTTCGTAGTTGACTTTAAAGGTAAAGAAACATTTACAAATGAATGATAATAAAAAATTATATTAGTATCTCAATTTCCTAGGGTTTTAAATCCCTGAAATGCAACACAATATTTATTGCTGCCAGTAATTGGAATAAAATTTATAAATGAGAAAAATACATCTTTCTTATTACATTTTTGTTCTGTAGCGATGAAACATTTCACAGGATCTCCTTGCAAAACTGGTGGATGAAAGTCTTTAATTGCAGGAACTTCAAATACAAGACAATCTCCAACTGCTCGTAGAGTGACGTCTCTGAGATCATATTGCCGACGCAAGTTGTCATTCTCAATTTCCTCAAACCATAAACTGATTTGAAATCGGTCCTAACCACATACAAAAAGCAAATCCATGGCATTATTACAGGGAATTTTAAGGACACAGCATGTACATTTAAAATTGACTAATTTTCAAATGATTAAATTTTGACTATAATTATAAATTACCACGTAGTTCTCCGCATTCAAAACTTTAAAATCCACCTGTGGATACGCTTTCATCAGATCATCAGCTTGCGCATCCCTAAAAATCTTTAGTAGTTTCACTGGGACTGAGTTTGCAGGGATCCTGTGTGGTAGGAAGAATGGAGTTCTCACTGCTTGAGCTCCTCGAATAGTCCTCATATTCTGTGTTTGCAACATGGTCACGGATGCATTATTCATGTCTTCCCTTGCCTTTTTCCAATCTCTTCGAGGTTCTCCATTTGGTTGTCTCATGGATTTGATGATTTCTTCTTCCTCCGAGAGTGCAGTGACGGAAAGTATACGGCCAATTTTGAAATCTCCAAAGTCCAAGATACAAATCTCCTTTGTTCGACCCAGTTGTTCCGGAGTGCAGGAAATCTTGAGGAATGAACAAAAATACAGTTCACACAGCATTATTATTTGTAGTACAATGTGCTGAACTGCATAACTTGTATAATATCTCTTCATTTTTTGAAAAAACTAGATGGGTACAAATGTATTTACATACATATCATTTGTACAAACTTTAAGACAAAAGAAGGTAAATACAAGTACCTTGAAGGAGTAGGGTACTCTTGGGAGTAAAGTAGTGATAATGTTTCCTTCTGTCTTGTCAAATTTGATTTCAAACTTACAAACATCTTGATTTTTCAAAAGGTACACATCTTTCAAAGTAGCTCGTCTGGATTCATGCATATTTTCAACTACAATAATTTTTTCCATGGTTGATCCAATTTTGATAGCTTTAAACTGGACAGTATATACTGGGTTCACTCGAATTTGATACTTATCCTTCCTGAAAAAAGAAAAGAAAGGAAATAGAACTGATCCCTTGTATTTTTTTTTCTAATGTTGAATTCATTTCACTAAACCGAAACTTATGAGGCATGAGGGTATAACTAAATCGACAGTTTCTACAATATAATTGTAATTTATTAAAGAAAGTTCATCCAATTTAATTTTTACGCACAATAGTTCATGAAATTTCTCGTCCAAAGAATTTATCCCGGACCCATCGTCTGGCCATTCATTGTTGGAATCTTGCCTGCACGGAAAATAAACAAAACAATTAATGAATACATAATGCATGCAAAAGTACAAAAAAATACACAAGAATTTGTGCATCATTCCTTTGATCTAAGCCAAAAATTTAAAATGGAATACTAAAAATGTACATAATTTCATTTTATGTAAAAACTTACGAGGGTTCTGGCTTAGGATATTTCATAATATTGGAATAGGTAACCGCAACAGCTCGTTTTTTAAACATGAATGTTTTATTTTTACTCATGCTGCGGTTTTCTGAAAAAATTTCTTCTTGATCCGATGCAACGGCGACAACCCTAACTTTCTCACCACGAATTAATTTTTTTTGGTTTTCCACGACTTCTTTGGTAAAGGAAATGGTACCATCAATACAAAATCGCTTGTTGTAGATTTCCACTTTGCCCTCTCCTATTGTCTGTTCAGTCCAATTGACAGACAAGATTGAAGCTTCGGTTGCTTCCCCACCTTGCTTTGTATATTCATTTTCAACTGCTTTCATCTTCACTTCAAGCCAGTCACCTACATTTTACATTAATATTAAAAAAAGTAGGGTTTTGTGAACAACATGCTTCATAGATGTATAGCCTTTTTAAAATTTCAAAACAGACAGCGTCTTATTTAAAAAATTATCCTACAATAGTACTTGTGTAGACTTAGAAATTTGATTCATTACTATTTGAAATGCAAAATAAATATTAAAAAAATGCAAAAATCTGTACCGAGGCACACGGGGTAGTCTTTAGGGAGCATGGAAGCATCCAAACGAATCCCAGCATCATCTTTTCCTCGGCTCAATTCAACGCAGGAATCTTTCTTGTCAATTTTCACGACTTTACCATTCAAAGTCTGAAATTTGGCTCGTTCTTCAATGGCTAATTGTTTTGGACTAATTATGGGTTTGATGTCCGTTATTGTTCCAAATGAAGAAGATGTTGAGTAGACGACAGTGTAATCCACCTTTTGACCTCTCTTCAAATTTAAATGGAGGAAATCCGACTTTTTGAAATGATGTTTTCCATCAATAACACCTTTCGGCATGCAGTCGTCAAGTATAGAAATCACACCTTGAGACTGTGCAGTTTCAACTTTGTCAGTATGATCCTCATTTGTACGGTCATCGGCATCCGACGGCTGATAAAAATAAAAATATTATTATACAAAAAAATAAGTAACTAACGATAAATTAAGTTCACTTGGACTTTCACTGTTCGATAATTACATTAATGAGGTAGAACATGCATGATATTTACTTGTTCGTGACATGAAAAAAAATATATATATATGTATATACAAAAAATAGACTTGTACTTCATACTTAGGTATTGTTACAAAATATTCTTCAAAATGAACAGATAAAAATAGATTTGCATATGCAATTATTCAAAATATACGAAGCTTTAGTAATAAAAAATAAAAACACTTGCCCTGTCCATGAATTTGCACGATAAAGAATGGTAGAAACATTTCGTTCAATTTCATAATAAAATTTTAAATCATTAAAATTTCATATATGTTTATTACCTCATTGGGTCGTACCAAGTCCGGTATCCCCTCAAATGACGAATTCTCTACAGGTTTGTCCTTTTTCCACAGACTACAGATTGTTGCCAACATTGTAATGCGTGTAGGTGTCCGAAATTCGGACTCCGAATCTTAATGTGAAGACTCCTTAGTGGAAGTTCAACTGCTGAACTTCAACTGCAGACTGCAGGAAACAAAAAACAATTAAAATTAAGTACGCTTTACGTTTGAGGGTTAAAACCGACGAATTTGATACTATTATGGAGCTGAGAAAGTTAATGTATAATTACATACGAGTTATGTTCACAATTTAGAAACAACTTAAATGAGTTAATTTAAGCAGAGTATTTCATATTTTTAAAATACTATTTTAATACACACGGAGACGAAATTTCTGTTACCCAGTTGTCCCTTCCACAACCTCGACTAGACTGACGAATGATAAAGGGAGAAGAAAAGGCACTCGAAAAAAACCAAGCGAACGACCATATTTAGATCATTGGGTTATATCGGATATAATATATATCCCCTATCATCTACATACGTTATTAGCCGTTTTGTTGTGAAACATTAGTGAAAGACAACATTTTGATTTTGCATATCGTTTTCCGGAAAAAGATTATTGATTCTTTTCCCGACAATTAAGTACAAGTCAGTACCAAGTACCAACATTACAGCTCTGCTCTGACAATTTGTCAGTTGACAAACTCAAAGCAGTTTTTTTTTCTTTGCATAAAATTAAATGTTACTCTATATTCAAATTCAAACTATAGTCGTATTGTATTAAGAAATTTAAAGAGGCCGAATATTTATTACATGTAGGTACATATTTCCCTGCCGGAAAAAACCTCATAAAAACCCTCATCAGGTTGACAATGTAAACTTTATTTATAAAAGACTATAACATTATAGTAAAAAAATGAATGTGTATTTTTTGGCATGTAATGGTAATATCATATTATGAAAAAGGAAATTGCTTACCTCTACTATTTTTATCTGCTCTTATTTATCTACATTTAAATATTTAAAATACCCATTTAATGTACAGTGTCAAGTGTAATCAGTGTATTTACGTGTAAATAAAGTGTACTTTAAAAAAGTGAAATATCGAATTTCATTTGAAATTCAAATATTTTGGAGCAAGTTCGGCTTTTAAAAAATACTCATAAATTCAAGTATTTTAGATTTGCATGAAATTGCATACACAGCTTCCTTACACCAAGGGATAATTATTGGCAATTGACATTTTTTTTTAATTTGACCCGTGCACCGTGTATTGAATTACATACAAAAAAATGTTT
>JAIUND010000779.1:0-53050 GCA_034699125.1 Gisinianus flammeolus
GGTTTTCAAAAAAAGTAAAAGTGAAACTATTGGGATAAATATTTTAAATAATGCCTAAACAATCATGATCATTAGATAATCAAACTAATGTCGGTGGTAATTCTCACCTCTTATCGAACTGATGATATTATAATTATCTTACTGTTATAACTATTATAAAAACTCACAAATAATTAAGACAAAAGGAGAGAAGAGACACAAATTCACTTTAAAGCCATTCTGTAAGATGAAATAACAAAGGACTGACTCAGCCATGCCTCTTCGCAAAAATAGGCGTCACCTAACTAAAAAAAGGTCCTCGCAATTAAGAGTTGTGTTGACTTTCGAATTTGAATTTGATTCCACAGTTACTGTGGCTCAAGTGTTTTAGTATTCGGGGGAAAATGAAGGAAATGAGATAAGTCAGAGACAGCTCATCTTCATTTTTTATTTTCTGCCTCAGTTTCTAGTTTCAATTTCTGACGCTCTCACAGAGTGCAGAGACTATATATGCACAATGTGTATATTTGCATATGGATTTAGTATTAATGCAAATGGTTGTGGGAAAGGGAAAGGTGTGTGTGTATGTGTGTGTTTCGTAGATTTTCTCTATTGACTCAACATTTCTAAGTCTTGTTTACATGGATAATGGAGGACAAACTCTATATTTTATGAGAAACGGAGAAATGAATGGGAATGGATGTCTTCATTCTCCATTTTCCCCATTCTGATATTATGATTCTGACATTTGCATTCCTGCAATGTTGCATGGAATATTCCTTCATTCATTCATAATCAAGTCAAATTCTATTTACTCTTCACTTCCCTTCATCTTCCGTTCATCGGCATAAATTCACGAGCAGCACTGAAAATTATGAATTGAAAACAAAACAAGAGTAATAGAAACTAGCAACAGCTATCCGAAACACTCCAGACTCTTACTCAATGAGAGAAAAAGAGAAAGAGACTTTCCATTGAAATTCCTTGAAAATCCCATGCAGAATTCAAAATGCAAAATCCTAAATTCAAACGTGGGTTTTATATACTGCGTGTCCGGAATACGCAACAAACTCACAAAAACATCATCTAACTGTAATGAGTAAAATGGGACAAATTTACAATGTATTGATAGGGAATTTATGTATGTTTTTATGATGGGAATCTCTCAGTTTCCCTAATCAAATTTTATTAAGGTCTAGATGTGGATGCGTTCAACTTGTGACCTTTCTTCATTCCATTGAACTGTATCAGTCTCTGTCGTCAAAGTTTTGTCACTCAGTGACAAACTAATTTCACTTTCCTGTCCTTTTCCTTTTCTTTATCTGTCCTTTTTCTTTGGACTCGAATGTGCACATGTCGAGTGATGAAAAGGTTTCATTTTCAAAACCAAATGGCGTGAAAAACTTTCTTTTGACTATTTATAACTTTGTGAGTTTATTGGTGTGAAAGAAGAAAGGAAGAAAAAGAGAAAGCGAGAGAGATCGGGAGGGAGTTGTGGACTTTGATCGAGGTTATAGTCTGTTATGTTAGGAAAAAAAGAGAAAAAAGGAAAGGGAAATGAGGGGCGTTTTGATTGGAAAAATCATTCTATTTCCACATATCAGAGTTGAAGCGTCATCAGAAAAATCAAATGACTAGGGAGTGCCGCGCGACCATTGCAAAGGCTTTCAAGATTTTTGCAAGGCTTGCCTTGCTTCGATTTGAATCTGACCTACGTGCTGGATCCACTCTCAATTTCTTTTTGTCTGACTCCGTTTCCGATGATTTCCCATCTTCACGTTGATGTGCGGGCTCTTTGACTTGGGCGCCAAGAGAAAGAGAGCGAAAGGGCAAAAGATGAAGATTCTGGTATATAAAAGAAGAAAAAGTGAGTTTCCTCTCGGATTCAGATTGGAATTTGGATGGGAGAAAAGGGGGAACACACGAAGAGTGAGAGAAATAAGAGAGAACGTAAAAAAAGAGAAGAGATGGGAGCAGAATGATGAAAGGCGTTCCCAAACCCATTCCGAGTTGACTCAAACTTCACTTTCTCTCTCATTTCCCTCTGAATTCAAAAACATTCCCCCCCACCATTCTGCCTTCCCTGCTTTTCACTATTTTCCTCTTCCCCTTTACCGTTTCCTTTTTTCGTCCTCCTGGTGAGAAAATAATCCTGCTTGCATTACACGCAAACAAAATCAGTCTCAACAACAATGTCATTATATTCATTTGAAGACATCAGTGAGACGAAAACTTTACAAAGGCTCCAACTAAAATAGAAGCTCTAAAAGAATTGGAGCTTTTTTTTATTGGAAATCTGCATATTTTGATATTAATGGGATATTATTATTATTATCAAACTTTCATTTGTTCAAAATATTCAATACATTGTCAAAAAAAAAAGAATCAAACTGTTGTTTTAACACGCGTGAAAAATAAGGAGTGGAAATCTTGCAAGTTATTTTAGTTAAGAGGGGCAAAGAAAAAAAGAATGGGGAAAGTTGGTTTGAGATTTGAGTGAGTGTGTTTAGTAGTTTAGTGTTTAGTTATTCGCTGGAAAGTGTATGAATGGGTTATGTTTTCAATGGTTGAATGTAGGTGGATGTGAGACGGGAGATTGGGAGGATGTTGGATGTTTTGTGTGTGTGTTTGTGTGAGTGAGTGTATTTTGGTGGGGGGAGGAGGGTTGGATGTTATTTTGGATGGTAGAAGTGTCGGCAAGGGAGAGTATAAAATTGGAAATCGGTAGGAGCGTGAACGTGACTGGGGGGAAGAAAGTTGAGAAAGTACAAGTTTGATACATTGCATTGCATTGCGGAAGAGAGAGAAGGTGGGAAAGAGTCGGACAGGGAATTGTCGAGTTTGGATGGGGGGAAACTCGACATGGATATGGAAACGGTATATGTATATAGGGAAGTAGAAAGGAGACCAAACCACATATTGTGTATAATAATCTAATAGAATAGAATGAGGGCGAGAGACAGCTAGAAAGAGAGACAGAGAGAGATGTGTAATGAAAAACACCAAAGGAGAGAAAGAGAAAGAGAGACTAGCTAATAGAATGGAGAGAGAGAATACTCGAGTGGAAAACATCATGTATCACTTTCTCCGTACTCTCTTTCTCTTGCACTCTCTCCCTCTCTCTCGCAGTTCTCAAATTTGGCTGTGCAGCACACATACAAATGACAAGAAGGGAAAAGGATGAATCCTCTCACTTTCTCTATTCCATTCCATCTCATATCCTTCATCATCCAACTCAATCAACTTTGTTTCAATTCAAAGCTCAAGGCTACCCTCGCTTCACTTGACACTAAATAAAAAATCCATTTCCATTTCCATTCCCACATCCAAACAACATGATCCAAATATATTTTTTTCCAACTATAAATATAGTGGGATTGGAATTATTCACACTTTGTTTTACCTTTGTTACACATTTAGTTGTTGATTGTGGACACAATTTTTAAAATATCGGTATTTCATCTGTTTGATATTCAGTTTGAGAATTGAGAATTTTTTCTGGCTTTACTGACTAGAGATCTCTGTTCGGATTTCTCGTTTAAAATGGGATGTGGTGGGTAAATGAGATACATGGTATTGAGAACTATTTAGTATTGAAAGATGGAGGAAGGAAGGGGACTTGTGTGAAATCATTCCAGAGGAAAATTGCCGGTAAATCCTTTGGATTCCATACTGTTCCATTTCATACCACATAGGCCTACGGTAATTCCTTCAAGAAAATCCAAAAAATGTGCGAGCAAACGAGAGTAAGGAAGCAAACATCGAGAGAATTTTAGCGGCGGAGGAAAATGAAAAAAAAATCCAAAACAGAGATAAAAAAGGAGAGAGATGGAGCAATATGAAGAGTTGTGGGAAAACATTACAGGGAATTTATGGGATTGCTTATTGTGCTGATATAGAGAACTCGTGAGTGCGTATGTGTCTGTCCGTGAGACTTTCTATTTCAGAGAGAAATTTAAAATTTCAATTCAGCTCGGAAGGAAACCGAGCCGGAACGGGGATGAATACAAAGTTGAAAGTTCGACCAGCGATTGAGAGTTATCCATGAGCAAAATGAACTATGGGACTTTTGTTTCTTGTTCCCCTTCACATGACCTAAATGAAAATCTAGAAATGAGATCTCTCTCCCTTCTCTCTCTCTCTCTCTCTCTCTCTCTCTCTCTCTCTACTCATTCTGTTGTATCTGTGGTATATGGTTTAGCATGAGAAACAATGGGAAAACACCCACCCACGTAGCCCTAGCACTTCTTCATGTCCTCCAGGGAAATCAACAGACCATTTACCAGATAAATGAAAACTCGGGCTGTCACGGGTTTTTCACGTCTCGAATTGTATATGTTATGTCGTCATATGTGAGTGTGGTTTGTGGTGTTTCCTTGTTTGGATTCAGAATTCTAGCTCTATTTCGGCCCAAACAAAACCATTTTACCTTAAAACCTGTGCAACCTTTTCCTCTCTCTCTCCCTCTCTCTCTGTCTTCCTCTTTCCAATTTACTACAAAATTTTAGTCAATTCAATCAGATGCCAACATCTGATTTAATTTTCACTCACAATTAGAAAAGACACACACATACACACGTAAACACTTACGTACAGCAACCATTTGACAATATGAAATTTTAAACGATGATATTAATTTGTTAAATTTGTTTTGATTGCTTTTCAGAAAATTGAGAAGCCGTTCCTGGAAGCAGTTAAGACGACCCTTGATGAACGCTACACGGACAACATTGAGAGTATCTACAAGATTGCAATTCAGCTGATTATTCAAACTTTGATAAATGGATTTGATAAAGGTCCACAGAGTTAAGTGTCGACAAAAAAATATACTAAGAGTCCTGGACTGTGAAAAAACTGAATGAAAAAACTGAAAACCATACGAGTTTGGATTTACAAATTCAGATCAGTGTTCCCCTTTCATCCTCATTCCTGGTCTTTTCAAAGTGAACAAGATGATAAAGATAAACCAGATGGACATTCCAAATTTGAAATGAAAAAAAATTATTAAAAACTCGGTGACTGTATTCAAACATTTCAAACTAATTTTCCAATTCATCTGACTTCCCCCGTGTGTGTGTACGTGTGTTGAGTCCTCATCTGCCAAGTCACTCACAAAGAGAGATTAAGTAAAATATTCTCGAATTGAAATATCAGATTTGGTCTGTAAAGGATTCTCGTCATCCAACAGGATTCAATGACTCCATGAGAGGAGAGCGCACACTGAAAATCAATACGACTCGGGGAAATTGAATCCTTTGTGTGTGTGAATCTTTCACATTTCACGTGAACATATTTAATTAATTGCTACACATCCTCCTCACAGTTTGCAGTTCACAGTCCACCCATCTCCAAGTACAATAATACAAAACAAACTAACAAAATGTAGTGTAAGTGATTCTCAATGTGTTGATGCACAGAGATAATACCAACAACAAAAACTTAAAAACTAAAAGTGTAAATAAATAAATATGGAAATATCTGAGTATTTGTGTGTGTGTGAGTTTGTTTAAAGGTATAATAGAGAAAAAACACACACAATGTATACAACTGAAAAAAAACTAGCAACAATAAAATTCATTTCAAACTTTGAATTTCTCTATCTCGGTGCTCCAAAGTTTCATGTTCACACACACAATGTTGATTTGAAACGATAAATTTCACTTGTCTCCTCTATTTCCTTTCAAATTCAATGGAAAATGGAAATGGAAACTCTCGAGAATGGAATGGAATTGGGACTGAAAGAAACCTGATCAATGACTTGGAATTTTTATGTCCTCAGTCAGCAGTCACCGTAACAAATACAAAAATATTTTTGTATTACTTATATATAAAAAAACCAAATGTATCAAAGGCCAGCGTCACACACACAAACATGTGGACTCAACATTACCACCGGGATGAACCAACAATGTGGAATTCTCTAATCAAAATTAATGGTTGACCCTTTCATGTCCAAATAATTCTTCCATTTCCACTTTCTCCTGTCTCCTGACCATTTTCCACCATGGCCTCTCTCTCCAACGACTCCAACGACTTTCTCCATCTATACAATCACGAATGTCACAACACAAACACTCATGGACTCGCTCTTTTACACTTTCCCCCGAAATAGTCATTCTATCCATTCTGGTCATATTTTCCCTTTAAAACTATCAATGAAATGAAGAAATTCTTTTGCATTCTAAATTTTCCATAAATTTGAGAGTGCACAAAAAAAAGTCTTGACCTTTTCGTAACATAAAAAAACATAAATTACATATTTATTCTATTTAGGGAATTTTAAATGCCAAGTGTGACCGTTCTACTAAACAATAAAAATATAAATACCTAAATACAAAGAGAGTTACAGAAGAATACAAAGGAAAATATTCTATTCAGAAATTTGATACTGTACGGATTGTGCTAGCACTTTTACTGAAAAACTGAATAATAGAGGCAAATAACTAACTGACTGAGAAAATTGGGATGAAGTTTTAAATGGGCGTTTGTTCGTTTGATTCACTTTGGAAATCAAGATGTATTTTCCTTTTTTTTTAAAATATGAATCCGTCAAAGGAAATTTGATTATGAGTATTTGACTGTGCCAAGATATTTGAGTATTTGAACTTGATCCTGACTGTGAGTGAATTTCCGTCAAAATCAAAATCCCCCACTGAAAACTGAAACCACTCGGAATTTGTAGGAAACGCGTCCACAATGGAATGTCTGTTTAATATGTAGTTTATATATATATATATGTCTACCCACAATAATTGTATAATACCCCACACTGAAACTCTCATCATCTGTCTGTATTTCATTACATTTTCATTTTCTTTTCCAATGTTTCTGTTTCTGTCTCTGTCTCGCCTTCCCCTCCCAAAAAAACCCAAGTGAGCTTTTTTCGTTCAAGAATTTTCAATTGAAAGGATATTTTGTACCAAGTACCAAGCAAAGACGATTTGGATTCCGTTTTGTGTCCACGTCAATGTCAAGAGTCAAGTCTTATTACACAAAGGAAGGATTTTCCTACAATTACAATGTAAAAAGGAGAAGATGTAAAGAAGAGAGAGATTTCCCATTTTCTATACAAGCCGGAGAGGAAGAGGAGAATTGAAAATGGAGAGATTGAAGGATGAAAGCAATACGATATATATATACGTAAAACGTCTCTCTTGATAGTCTGTTGTTAAGTCCTCGAAACTAAATCCTACTTATGACTCTGTCAATGTCACATGGGAGAAAGTCACCATGCAATTTTTTTTTTTGGAGAAGATTTCAACAATACGTAAGACTTTCTTCATGTCATCTAAATACGTATGCTAAATTGTTCCTCTTATAAATGTGTATATTGTATATTTTAATATACTTATATACAATCTGATCATCATATTCCATCGGCTCAAAACCAACTCCTTCACTATATCCCCTTCTTATACAAAATTTTGACTTGTTAATCACATTCTAATTGTAATATTTACGGATAATAATAGACAAAATCATCAAGATTTTGAGATGACAAACGGCAGCATTACTATTTCAAAGGCTCTCCACCTGTTGAAAATCCCAAAGTTCCCCATCTTTTTCATTATCCAAGAACATTCTATTAAATCCCTGACAAAAGTTAAAAATTTTACTAAAAACTCTCCATGGGTTTATATCAATGAATCATTTTCAATTTCCTTTTTTTTTATTCCACAAGGGATTTGACTATTTTAAACCATTTTCTTTCAATTTGTTTTACACAAAAAAGAAAAACCCCCTCAGAGAATAATTCTCATATTTATTTTATTACATGAATTCAAAGAAGAAAAATAAATTATGTCTGTACCGAATTTAGAAACTTTTGATTAATTCCTCAAAAAAGAAAGGAGAAGAAATCTTTATAAAAACGTAATAGAAAAGTCATATGTACCTAAAATGATGTAGATTTTTTTTAATAATCTAAAGACTAAGACATGTATGAAGCAAAATGAGTTCATGGAATTCCATCTGATTGTGATGGGGATGGTTTTGAAACGTATGGAAAGGACGGAGGAAAATAATTACAATATTGTTTTTGGTATACTGAAACTGAAATTTAATTTAATATTTTTGTAATTCCTTACTAACAATCCCCAATAATAATTTCATTAACAGGTGTGTGCAAAAAGGAAAAAGAAATTACAGGAAGGAAGACGAAGACGACACGATTGCGATGGAGAAAAGCAAAGAATGAATGAAGAAGAAAAAAGCAAGTTGAGAAGAAAAGAAGAAAAAATTGAGGAAATTGGAAATTCAATCAGGGGTTTGGATTTCCGTGGATTTTACTGAGGGGACCAGAGCAGAGGAAGAGAAACAAGAAAGAGAGAGACGCAGAGCTAAAAAACAAGTTACAAGTTAATTGATATGGGAACCAGAACGACGGATTTTCTCCTGTCTCCTTCCTACGAGATTTATCCATCAGCACAAAAAGGAAAAAAGGAAAAAAATAATGAATATATACACAAGGAAAGCAGTCGTCGATGGACCGAGGCAAAGACAGTAGGAAAGAATGAGGAGGAAAAGTAAAAAGAAAGAGAGATGAGGAATAGATCGCATATGAATAACGACAGTGATGTCTCGTCTTGTGTATAAGAACTGGCAGATAGCAGATAAAAGATGAACAAGTGATGTAGGGAATCTCGCATGGACATCGATAACGGATGACGATCATGTCCTGGAGTTCTCTCGACTCTCTCTCTCTCTCGGACGACATAACGACAACGATAAGGATGAGGATGACGAAGCTCGACGCTTTCTCTCTCTCTCTCTCATTCTATTGAATATTGGCACATCAGCTATTTTCTCAATTTCTCTTCTCCCTTTCTCGAATCCTAACCATGGACGCTTACTGTCTCGTGAGCTACTCTGAGACGACAGTCTCATGAATGCTACATCATAACATCTCACACACACACACTAAAAATGTAATAAATCTCCTCCATGGACTAGACGAGTACTAAGAAAATTCAAGTTTCTCTATGCTGTAATTTATTGTATTACATCTTGATGGAGAATATTCTACACTATATATACAAGCTGAAAAAAATCAAGCGTGGAGATAGAGAAAGAGAGAGAGAGAAAGCTGGGAGAGTTGACAAGATGGAAAGTTGCTTTCGTTTTATTTCAAAATAAAGCGAGAGTTTGGAGTTTCAAAGTTGGTGTTTTGGAATTTGGGATGTTGGGATAATAATTTGATATTACTATTCATGCGTATAGTTTATATCATAGAGTGAGTCAAAGGGAAAGTGAAAGCAGATATTCCGATATGAAGTTGAGTGTGTAGTCCATGAGCCATCAACCGTCAACTCATCCGTTTATATATCTATAACAAATTATGTGTACACTAAAAGCTCGAGTTCAAGTTGAATGGAGAGAAGGATGACGATGACGACGAACGACCAACAGGATTTATCTTTACAAAGTCTTATGTGTACACAGAGATATTATTATATATACAATAATGTGGAGGATGTGGAAGGAGAGGAAAGCTTATAAGTAGCTGTGGATATGATGGATGTATGGTACGGATGTAGTGTAGGGGATTCATGTCCCCAGTCAGACCGGTCATGATACAAAGATTGCAAATACTCTCTCTCTCTCTCTCAACTCTTCGTAAATCAACTGCACAATAGCTCACAACCAACATCTCATTTTGTATTATTACTTTTTTTCTCTATACATATTGCTTTATCTTCGGTCCGATTTCTCTCTTGCCCTGCATGAATAATTCTAAATATCCAAACTAATCTCGTGTAGGATATTTCATACACCTCTTTCTCTCTCTCTGTCTTGATCCCATTGCAGTGCTCACTTGTCATTTCTATATCAATTGACATTTAGTATCTGTAGATCAACACTCAAGTTTTGGCATTGATCAATGATATTTTGGAACAAAGGAGTCGTCCCTGCTCAATATTAACTGTGTGTCCATCACAATTAATCTGCAATATTCTGTATTCTATTTCCCTTTTCCTTCGCCAAAGTCAACGTACCTATAAACAAACAAGCAAGAAAGAATATTATAGCCATAATATAAAGAATATGTATACACAATGAATGAGGGTAAATTCATTGGCAATTAACCTTGTGGAACGGATTTAACGATAAATCTTTACTTTATCAACGTCAGTATATACATGTATATACATGTATTATGTCTTCACTTTTGTGATGTCTGTATTATGTACATTGTGTACTGTATAAATGCATCCTTGACGAGATCAAAGACGAGAGGATCGCGCGGCGGCGGAGAGAAGAAAAGTCAAATTAATTACGTTTGTTGAATAAATGGTCCGGTACAAGGGGAAAGTAAATTCCCTAGAAACTTGGAACATGACAGCTAAAGATTGATTTGATAATGTACGGACCGGCGGCTATAATCGTAAGATAAGCTAGACTCATTGTCAGACTTTTAGTATGTAGGTACATTTTTCACAATTTTACTACCTACTATATGCAAGTGAATGAGAAAGAAAATATATATCACTCTCTTTCTTCATATTTTTACTTTGTATTTTTCTATAGAATTACATAGGTACAAAAAAATGAGATATCTTCCTAGAATTCAAAGTTAAAGTACAATTGAAAAACTGGAGAAAGTAAAATCATAAATGAATTTTTTTTCTGTTTTGTCTTGTTTGATAATTTTATCCCTGTTTGAATAATTGTCAGAAGAAAAATTATTTCCAGAATTTAATTTACACCATATTTATATAATAATTTAGTATAAATTTTATTTGTAAAATTTTAATTTGTGAACACATTAAATTTCGGTCTTTTGGTGTGTTAAAGCTTACGTGAATTTTATATCTGATAAAATAATGATGTATAATATCTACGTATTGTATGTGTCATTTTCATAATTGCAGGACAAAGATCAAAGTCGATAAAACAATGTCAAAAATAGTAGTAATAGGAAAATCCGCAGTGAAAGTCTTTCACTGTGAAAGTGGTAAAAGCAGTGAGAAATCTAAATACATTGCCGTGCTAAATAATTAATGATTATTATATTTACATAAATAAGAGATATGTTAATTATGCTTATGAAAACTTTATAAGGTTTCAGTGTGTTTCAAACTATTCATTTGAACTGAATGTATCTTCTATTCTATATTCTATATGGTTACAAAGAATTTTAAGGCATTGTTAATCGCACTTGAATTCAGAGAGAAAAACAATCAGATTATGAGATGGTCAATCAAAAGAAAAATATGTGTGGACTTTCTATTATATTTAGTCAATTAAGACAAATATAATCAAATCCTTATAATAAAATAAAATCATGGTGTAAATGACTAAAAAAACAATATGAAAATGTTAACATGTGTGTAATGTGTAATTTATAATTGTACAAAAAATGATGGAATGATGTGTGCAGTTGCTACTCAATCTTGTTATGAATATATACATAAGTCTGTAAAAATTATCATTATTATGAAATATGTATTAATTACCACAATTACGTACATACAATAAACTATATAATTAAATTAATAAAGAAAGCTACAAATGTTCTTCAAGCAAAATAATTAATGATAAATATGACGTGTATGTAATTTAATATGAAGTTAGTATAAATTTTGAGGGAGAATTCGGTAAAAAATAAGATAATTAAACATGGAGTTATTTAGATATTGCTCCTCGCAATCGATAATCTATTCTACGATATGTATAACATGGGGGTACTTGGGCATTAAAATGAAAAGTCTACCGAATAGTATACATAAAAACAAAATTGAAAATAATAACGTACATGTACTAATACACACAATATATTATAAAAATATTAAGTAATGATTATGAATATATGATTATGATTAGAATGGGGAAATAAATTTTGTATATGCTCTAAATCGAATGCTTAAACTTTTCATAGGTTCTGTCAATTTTTTAAAATACTTAAAGGGCTTGATCTCATCATTAGCATAAGTAATTCCCATGTGAAATATCGTATTAACAGTCCAGTATTATTTTTTCGTATAAATACGTAATTAAGGAAATTGTTTTATTTCTTTTATTGAAAATATTTTATGGTCTTTTTTCTTTCATATTCAATAATATCAATTTCACACACACACGTATAAACGTCATAATTTTTCCCCAAAGTGTACACATTTTCACCCATCCATCACCACATCACCTTCGATTTTAATATTTATAACATTGTCAATTCAAAATTAATTATTAATATTATGTTATTAGCACTTTTGCATAGAGCAGTTACCTATATTTTATAGACACACACGTATTTACACTCAACGAGCTGATGTCGAAATATACACTCGACGTTCGCATCTGTTTTTCTTTTGGTGCATGTAACGAGAAACATATTCTACACACACATGTACAAACATAAAATGTCGCAGAGTCAAATATTTAACACTAATAATTCCCATATACTTCGACTCATGTCAATTCAATATTATAATATAATATCCGTAATCATACATTTTTGTGGAGGAGACAAAAATATCTTGGATACATACATATATTTTTTGGTATTTGCTATACAAAAGAAATATTATCATGTAAATCTTCAATTGCGTTAAACGTAGAATGATACAAGCAAACTAAATATACTTACTTATTCTAGATGCAAAAACTCCGCATCAAAAACCTACCATTACCCGCAAAATTTAGAGTTTTACGAAATATTTCATAATTTCTTGATAATATTTTAATCATTATAAATTACAAGTAGTTATTAATAATATTCACAAAGACTTGATACATACTACATCACATTTTCTATTTTATTTTTTTATTTATAAAATTCAACTTGTATTATGTACAAAATGTACATCATTATAATTTATCGAGTTAAAACATTCTTTAGGTTCCTTCTTTCTTATTTTTCTTTAAAAAAACATTACTATAATAATATTTACAGGATATCCATACATCTTTCCCTGCATTTTTTTTTACATGTTTTGGCAAATTGGCAATCAGTTCCCTATTTACAGTTTTTCTTTTCATTTTATGTATTGAATAATAATATAATGGATACTGAACAAGAAAAGTTTCACAGTTATTCTTACACGCAGTATTATAAATTAAACAGCCATGACAAAATTTACAAAATATTTTCATTTTAAGATGTACATTTAGAATATATAGTTACACGTTGAATTTGCATTTCCTCGAGTCAATTTCCTCCATTTTGGGTAGCACCATTATAAGATTTTACATGTAAACAAAACTCGTCACTGTCAAACTCCCAACTCTCATCATTGATATCATATAATTTCAATAAAGTACATATAATAATAATAATAATAAATTTGCTCCATTGTCGGTATAGTATACCTATTCTATACTTGATAACACATAGACACGTTGTTGACGTGCTTCTGTGTTAAAAATAAATGTGGATCAAGTTTGACGGCAGGACTTTGGAAAGAAAACTTTTCCCTGACGTTTTTCCATTCTATCAATGAAGCTGTTTCTGTCTATATATGTACCTATTTATATCTGGGTTGGATATTATTATTATTTGTACAAAGAACAAGGCAAGAGGCAAAGACAATCCAACCAAGAAGAAGAAGAAAGAAAATGAACGTAGACGAAGGCGACGAAGAAAAGAGGGAACAAAAGTTAAGAAAAGAGAGAGAGAGAGAGAGAGAGAGTGAAAGTAGATTTTGCGATCCAAATCCAGGAGACAGGAGTAGAAAGTTGAAGAGAGAAAGAAAGAGACTGTGTATCTACATGGGATACTGATGATATGGCATTGGAGTAGAGACTGAGGAAAACAAATAATAAGATTTATATACAATAAGTAACTGCGTATGTATAATATAGAAAGACTTTATCTTTATGTATACATATATGCGTGTATTTCGGAGACTGACGAGATGGATAGAAGAAAAGGAGAGTGAGAGAGGGAAAGAGAAAAGGAATGGATGCAATCCATTAACGTTTTCTAAGGTTTGGAACTAGGGTTCAGGCATTCCTTCAAAATAGAGTTGCTTGCGTTCAGCACTGGAAGTGACATCGAGATTTCCGGAACTCCAAAAGCGGGTGAGGAGCTTCTTGGAATGGTTGGGCTCTGGCCTGGCTCTCCGGCTGTGGATGAGCTACTTGACTGAAATGACAATGACAACAACGCCCGTGAAATTCCATTAGTATTCAAACAACTCCAACACATTGACACCATAAACTACTCAAGCCAAGAGACGACGAGTCATTATACCATTATTCTTTATATCATTCCTAATCCATTTCCTTCATCTCTATCCCTATCTATCTCTCAACTCTGCACACTATGTATACTTTCCATCTCATTCATCTCTCCATATTTCTATCTATCTATCCTTCTTTCTCTCTCTCCTCTAAACTAAACTTCAATTTCCTTTTTTCCTTTTCTTTCACTTTTTAAAAGCCGACAGTCGACGGCAGACACACACACAACATCTTTTTTCAAATTCCTATTCCGATTTCTATCTTGACTTGGTATACAAATTTTATATTGTATTCCTAAATTCTAGATCAGGATTTGGACCTTTTATGTCCCATCTTCATCTCTCAATCTATCCTCTAACCTTACAGACACTTTCTTTTTTCTCAACACACACTGTAGACAAACATCTGCCGTCCTTTCTCCAAATGTTTACATTTTCTCCATTTCCTAACAACATTTTCTGCATTATAGTTTCAACAGCTCGTTGATTTGACAATATACATCTATATTTTGTACATTACAACAAAAATGCAGCATTCCATCACTCGAAGAGGATGAAGGCTAATCGTTAAAGTAGTTGATTTGAATCTTTCGTATCAAATTCATCACATGCTAATGCTATTTTATACCTACTTCATCTCTACGAAGAAAGTACCCTTCTATGAAATCAAGAGTATACTAACATAACATAATATCACTGACAAGAGATATGGATATATACACAGAGAAAGAAAGCTCCTCTTGCAAATTCACATGCAGATCCGAACCTATCAGACTTTGCATTCATTACACTTTACACTCCTGTGAAGGATGCTGGGAAACAGAGGGAGAGGGAGAGAGAGAAATAGATTATTCAAATACTTTGTTGAGTTCTTCATTTCACCAAGTAGTCCCTCGTCTGAACTTGTCTAATATAAATCTACTCTCAAGTCTACTCATATATCGTTCATCCGTCTCTCTTTCACTCCACAGACAGTCAGTTGAATTAGATAGTGTAGAAGATGAAGGTCACTCACCCTTGAAGATCGTCTTGCCATTTCGTCTGATGGGATTCTCAATGGAACCTTGGGCTGTGACTCACTTTCCAAGAATCGAATGAATGCTTCTGACAGCGACTGCAAACATGAACAAAACAAAAGAGGAAATCAATTATTACAGCTCCACCATTTCATTTCCTCGGGAATTCCAATAGACACACAAAACTCACTTTCTCTATACGAAGTCTATGAAAAACAAGTTGGGAACAAACTGTAAAGTTTCTTTTTTTTTTGCTCCCGTTTGTTCATCATTCATCAGTATGAATGACATATGATGTGTGAAAAGATACATGGAAATATACATGTACACAAGTATTATTTGATTTACATTATGACAAAACTCACTTGTTTCTCTCCTGTTGAAGAGTTACTAAATGGCCAAATACCGGTAGCTTCCAATCCTGTCTTTTGTCGATCTTCTCGATTGAAATCCAACACGGTCGCAATCACTCTCAGAACTTCTTTTCTTTTATCCGTTGGTGTAGCAAAATATCCCACGATCAGATTTTTCAAAAGATATCTGCCATCATAAAAAAACACAAAATATAAATTTATATTTTAAAATCTGTTAGGAATTATGCCATACACAATATTCTTATCACATCTTTAATATTTCCAACTTTCTCGTCTCTTATTTAAATATATAAAAAAAAATGGCAAAGAAACTTTTTCTATGCGGTTTTTGTTTACAATTTAACTTCTCAACTTTAACTTTTACAGTAGAATAAAAACACCAGAGAAACTAAACTTCTTTTAAATATTGTGAATCCATAATCCAAAAACATGTGTATAGAATAAAGTTTATTTACTAAACAATAAAGGGATAAAAGTAAAAACGACAAGCCTTGCCTAGAAATGCAATATATCTTTTATGCAATACAGAAATGCATATAGTTTGTAAAGAAGAAAGGTGAAATCTCAAAAGAACGAGTCTTGAAATGAAAGTAGGGGAAAAAAATAAAAAAAATGGAATCCATGTAATCTGTCGATACAGAACGTCAATTTTGAGTAGAAGGAAATACAATAAAATAAAAGGAATGCATAGGTATATAAGTACATATGTATATTATTTCATTTTATTTCGTTTTTTACCTATCCACTTTTCCATCCAAATTTGAGCCGACTTCCTTCACTTGAGAATTCAGCTTGGAAATCTCCTCTTCTTTCTCTTGCACTAAAAACAATAACATTAGAAAAAATACACCTTTTATCCATAGACCAAACCATGAGGTATTCAAAAAGAGAATGGAAACGAAACAAACAAAATGAAATAAAAAAACGAGAGCATGACATGAGGTCAATCAAGCGGAAGATAGCAACACAGTAGACTATATGTAGAAGAAAAATAATAATGTTGCTGAACACAGTTTCCACAAAAAATCCACTAGTAATTGAATTCCTGTAATATTACTCATCCCTTTCCATTCTTTTTCCCTGCATAAAATATTGAAATCAACTAACCTACAATCTCAGAGATCTAAATTATATATAACATATAATCCAACTTCAAGAATGATATCGTTTCCTATTGTTTTGCTTACCTATATCAAAATATTTTGCGAATGCAACTAAAAAGTGAGGGTCTTTAATTATTTTTATACGGACAATCCCGATTTCTTAGAACTTTCAAATCAATTATTATTATTATGTCCTTTGACTTATATTTGACTTAAAAAATTAGGTAATATCACAAAACAAAATATGGAGCCAAGTAAATACATACCTACATCATTACACTCATCTTGCTAAAAGTCAAAACGGAAATACAAAACTCACTCGTCTAGTTGAAGCGTTCCATAACATAAAAAATACATGGTTATACGAAAGCTTTAAATTAAATTCATTTTCAATATGTAAATGCACGTTTAAATGCAAAAATGAAAAAAATTCCTTTTGGCAAAAATTGTAGCAATTAAATACAATGAAATCGAAAATACATAGTAATACAAATCTTAACACTTAACTTAGCAGTTATTGAAGAGAGATAATACATTTTATTGTTAGATTAATTTAATTAAAGGTTTTTTTATATTATAAATCTCGATGAATTTTCTTGTTGAAGCAATTTAAAAAAATGCCCAAAATACTGATGATAATTTTTTTCTTGAGGTAGCAGATGAAGTAGCAGAAGTTTTAGCAGGCAGGCAGGTAAGTATTTCAAAACAATGTCACCATGCTTTTTTGAATCCGCGTACATCATATTAATTATTTTTTTCGATTTCAATCAAAGGGCTACAACACATGATTCACAATCATCACGACTCAGGGAAAGGAGAGAGACATTCCGTATAGGTGAAATGAAGGTACATTCCTCAAGGAGTTTAAGTATTAAACAGACACTGGCCGATTCAAATTGAGAACCAAGCACAGCACCAGTACCTGAGTAATACTCATACTCTCGAAAGGCTAAAAAAATAGGATGCGTAACACATGCTGGATTATTATGTATGTTCTCATTAATTGTTACAGGAGGAAGAATTTTCATAGCCATTCACATTATCGCTGTATCCATTTTTCATTCTCCATGTTCAATTTTGTTTATATTATTTATTATATTAGAATTATATGATGGCTGTGATAATCAGGAATATATATTATTAGGACCAAGCGGTCATGCAGGCAGGGAGAGAAAATAGTACTCTCATATCATACCAAATACAATCCACAACAAATACATATTTTTATTCTTATAACTAGAATATATCGATACAAATTAATACGTAATCAAGACTCACAATCAATTAAGCTCATTCTCATTCTAGTATCATTATTATGTATCATTAATCTTATATATAGTTAGAATACAGCAGTCCTTACATGTAGTACGGCTATTGGATGCATGTACATTTATCGTAAAACCTTTACAAATTACAAAATCAATATAATCTTATTTTCATGTAATAATTTAATAATTTACGTGTATACAACAAATAAATGCAAAATAATCAATCAATTTTGATGCCAACGGTAAATGCGTTCAACACATTAGTACAAGTCAAGATAGTTACAAAACAAATTATGGTCTACCAAATTCCCTCTGTTTACATTCAATAGAGCACATCAATCAATCATTAAGCTTTCATTTTGCTAGCTCAGCTCCAAAGAGAGAAAATAGGCTTGCTATATGCTATACATTTTAGATATAAAGTCGGTTTCTTGGAAAATGCAAATATCATGCAATTCAAGTAATTTGGAATTCAAAGAGAATCAATAGCAGGAGAAAGAAATATCTTTGTCATGTATAGGTACTTATTATGATTAAAAAATAGCAACAGATTCCACAGTGGTTGGTTTTAAATTCTAGACATTTCCCCCATTTCGATACTGAAAAATTCCTAAACTTTCTTCATAGGTGCCACATATGGGACAACCAAAGTTTGTAAAGATAATTTAACAATATTCATTCTGAATAATAATGCCAGACATGGAAAAGTCTGAATTAATTTAATCCTACTGGGTGTGTGTGTGTGTGCAACCAGTGAATTAGCAGTGGAATGATGGAATTTTGCATATACACACACAGTATGATACACTATCCTGATTTTCAATGGAATTCCTCTCTTTATGAAAGTTCATCAACATGTGTGCATTTAAAATGTTGGATTCCATGAACTTTAATATCGTGTACACTGGATGCCAACAAATATTTTATCATGTACACGTACTGTTAATCTTATTAATCATGAATATGCCAAGATAATTTACAATTTATGGATTTTTTCATCTACGTTTTTGAGACCATGCAAATTTTGCTCACAAGGAGGAGAAAATCAACACTTACTCATCCTCTTACTCATCGTTGTTTGATATAGACAAGCAGCTTCAAATGGTTAAAATTAATCATGTACGGAATTTTATTTTGTTGTTAATTATAAAATATTACATGAACTATATACAGAGAGCTGCGGAGATATATAAGAAATGTAATATGTACAAGCAGACCATGCAATGCACATAGGTAAAAAATTAAAAATTCTACAAATAGATTACAACAAGTACATGTATAGCACGATTGAAAATTCCAATCATAGTAAGAAGATTAAAAAAGTACACAGTTTTATTAAAATATTATACATATATATATATATATATTAGATTATTTCATTATTAAATCCATCCCCAAGTAATAAAAAAAATGAGCAGCGCTGCACACCATCAGTTCATAAACTATAGTAATTTCTTTTTATTATAGTTAGATTAATTTTAGTTGAAAAAATCTACTTGCACATGAGCTTTTTTACAAGAGTCTATTATAATCAACTATCGTATTTAAAAAAAAAAAAAACTTTCATTCGAATACCGACAGTAAAGTAACAACTTTAATAGATAATAATAGTATTATAAATAAATAAAACATTCCAGAACCAGAGAAAAATACTAGACATTTGAAAGTCAATTTTCTTTAAACAAAAAAAAAACAATACAATAATCGTTTTACATCATTTTTTCCTAGTCAAAAAAGTTAAAGTCGAGTCAAAATGTAGCACATACACAAAGAAAAAGAGCTGAGGACTTTATGGGGGACAAAAATCAGGATATACAAATAAACATATAGACATGCACACATTGAACATTTTACGCCTCTGCCTTTCAGTTACCAAAAATGAATGATACTAGAAACACTTAGAGAAAAAAAACGTACAAAAAAATTCTATTGGAAATTTCAGAGTATTTTCATATCCCTGACTTATGGCAACATATAGGTAAACAAATAAAAATAAAAATTACTGTCCTATATATGTCAAACATTGAGATTGCGACTTTAACGGAAAAAATTCTAACAGCAAACATTCACATTTGAATATCTATTAGAAGAAAAAACAAGTATACAACGATAAAAAAGACAATATTTTGGCAACATATTGGCACTCTGGATACAAATGTATAGAAAATACATGAATACATATCTGTATGTAAATAACTACTGTACTATGTAAAAAAAAGAGAAGAAAATGACAGATTCATTAATTGAAGAAAGTTAACAACAATAGTAAGTATACATCAGTATATAATAAGAATACAAGAGTAACAAGTGTATAGTTATACAAGAATGAGTAAATGTTCTAAATGTAAGTATATATAATATTTATATTAAAAAGGAAGCAAGAGCCCAAGGCATATATATATATTTTAGATTTGGTGTTATGTTATTTATATATATATATTTTTTTATATCATTGTACTATCATTTGAGTATGAGACAGAAGATATTGTTATTATTATATTATTATTATTAGGCTTTGGTAGCACTCAGAGAAAAAAAAGTCGAGTAGCAGGCAGAAGTGAAGGTAAGTAGTAAGTAGATAGAGGTTTTTTTTGCTTTGCTTTGCTTTGCTTTCACGGAAAAAGTTTCCTTTTCCTATACAGAGTATGTATAATATTTTCTCGGGTGGACGATTTACATTAGCCGTGGGCCAAATCTCACTGAGCAACCCGAGAGTCTTCATCCATCATGATCCCAACGGTCAGGGCAAATGGGACTAGCCGTTATTGGACAACATGAATGGATCATTGACACGTCTCTGAGTTACCAAATGAGATTAGTCCATGCAACTAATAGATTTATAATAGTCTGTGTTATTTTTTTTTGTGTGTGTGTGCGAGAGAGCCCATTCCAGATTGCCTTCCCAAATTGCCCCATGAGAGTCTCCGATGATTCAATTACAAAGATGGATAGGTAGGTATGTATAAATGAACTGCTTTCAACTTTTGAGTATAATTCACAAACTTTCACCATGTCCGTCTAGTATATATTGAATTGTTCAACTTTTTTCCTTTTTTTACTAGTCAACTCTCTCTCAAAACTTTGGAACTCGTCAACAATAACTATACAACAATATATACGTACACACGGGAAAAAATCAACTAGAACAAACCGTAAATGGCTATTTTTTTAAACTCTGGAACTGAATAGTTAACGGATAAAAAAACCGAATTTTTTGAAACAAATTTTGAAATCCTGATAAATGTTCAAAATATTTAAAAAAAAAAGATGAAAATGTTTCAATTTGAAAAGGAAATAATAATAAGAAAATCTCTAGTATTTTATATTTTACACAAGAAAAAAAGCCTGAGTTCAATATGAAAATGAAACAAGTTGTTTTTTGTTATTAAAAAAAACCTACAGCGAAAGTCTAGAGCTATAACACTTTGAAATTTTATTGAAAACTTGAAACTGAAAATTTGACTCGAGAGAAACCTATGTGTATCCACAACTACAAGACTGGAAAGGTTTTTACTTCTTCCTGAGAGCTCTTCAAACACTAAATGGTCATTGGGACCTGGACAAGGACTTATATATATTGTCTCCCCGCAGTCAGCAAAAAAAAAAAGACGAAATATACATCTGAGGAGTAGCACCCAAAAACCAATACAGAAAAAGGTATGAGAATCAATCGGAAGATCCCGAATATGTAAATAAATGTATATTATTTGTTTGTTTGTTTGTTGGCTACAGCAACTTTGGATGGACAATGGGGATGGGAGGCGGGATTCACTTGGATAAACGCTGCTAACTAAATCTACGTGTCCACAGTTTGACGGGAATGAGAACGGGAACGAGAACGGGAACAATGTGGCTACTCCAATCCAGGCAAAGTCATCGAATTTTGACCAGCCTTTCATCAAGTCATCACTTTACACATATACATGTATGACGACGAACCCCTGGGTCCGAGTCTCTCACTCTCTCTCTCTCTCAAAACCCGAAAAAGAAAACCCATCAAATTTCGAGTTCTACTTCTCTTTCTCTATCTCTTTCTCCCTTTCTAAATTCATCATTCATTAATTATTCGTAAACCACAAGAAATATGGAAATATCCATGTATAGAAAATAGAAATACATATATGAAAACACTCATCGCTAATATTCACAATATGCACAAAACAGAGGCATTGCCATTCACTACTACAGTGTGTGTGTGTATACAGTGTATCTAAAGGCAAAATGTGGTTGTAGTTTCCAATTAATTTACCTACATATATATAAACGATAATTCATATACGCATACATATACCTAGGTACCATCTACATTGAAAATACACACCAGAGCATGGTACCTACGATGAACCTACTACTGTTTTACTCAGCAATCATACCTGACATGATACATAATATTAGTTCATCCTACCTAGGTATATATTTTATTCCTCCATAATTTTTTCTGTTCACAGTCCAACAATTCTATGAGTCGTCCCTTCCTACCTAGGTATATAATTAGAAACGGCCCACGTATACATACAAACATCTATGGATAGAGAGACAACATGAACATTATCTTTGATACCGTAAAATTTTCCAGAAGTAAGGAGAGCGAGAGAAAGAGAGGAAGAAAGAGTGAGTGTCCCTTTCTGTCCGGCTTTTGTAGCTTCTCTCTCTCTATCTCCTGCAGAATCTCTACCAACATCACGCTATCACTACTACTACTACTCCTTTCTCTTTCTCACTCGGCACAAGATAAACTATTAACTCTAAAGTGAATTCCCCTCTTTCCCGTTCGTTCTCCCATAGCGTAGCTAAAACACACACTCACCACATACTCACTTACTGTTGTTAATAGTTAATAGCTTTGAATTAAATTCACTTGGCCTATGCAAATATCTCAACTTCCAATTCCAATCCTACTATCCTATGGGGTAATAGAATAAAGTATATGCCCACACACACTATTGTAGGTATATTATGAATGTATAAACAAAAACGCTTTCCCGTTTCGGACATTTCAACGTCCGATTTTCCTTTCCACAGTTCCAACCCACAATATTAACAATGCATGGATATCAATTATGAGTTTTCCTATGGATTAGGTATACGTGGAATTGAGTATATATATATATATATACATACCACAAATGAAATTTTTCCACCACTTTTTCCTCTGGAAAAAGGAAAAGCTCCGACATTATTACATGGAATACATAGCGCCCCATTAAATAGTATTAAATGGAGTAGCAAATGGAACTATGCAAATCGTTCATGCAAATATTATACATTATATTCTGTATGAAATGAATAGGTGGATACATGACGAAAAAACAAAAAACTCAAATCCATATTTAAGGACAATTTGTGTAGTCAGTGAATTCCACATACACACAAAATATTAGCTGGAAACAGGAAAGCAAAAAATCTACGAAATCCTTGATCCATTTTTAGTTTATATATATTTTCAACTTTTCTCTCATTTTAAATTCTCAAATATTCATGTCGATAATGGTAATGTTAGAAAGCAATAAATGACGACTTCTACAATACATTCTAATCCATTTAATTCTGTAAAAAATGATCAACTTTTCACATAGTGAATACCAAATTCAGTAACAAAAAAAAAGTAACAGCATTACGAAATAAAGAATCTATGCTATAAGCATTAATAATATCATTATTAAGACTAAAACTCTACCACGAGTTTTCCTCCTCTGTCCTCTGTCATTGTGTGTGTACGAAAACCTGCATATGCTCAAGTATACAACAGACTCAAACTCTTGATAATATTATTATGACTAGAGAAAGAAAATGAAGGAAAAGGTGAAAAACGCTTTCATTTCCATTAATTACCGGCACTCTTCCCATGAATACAAGAGTGCCTCGTAAATTACACATTATCAATATATCCTCCTCTCTGCCTTTCTCTCTCTCTCTTCTACCTACCTTTAACTCTTATCCACCTGCTTTCTGCTCCTTCCCTCAACAGAACAATATGAAATAATATACAGCCAACTTGTCTGCCTGCTTCTCGTTGTTGCCAACGCCACAACGATATAGTTTCACCAGTTTGAAATGTGTGTTCTATTCAGTTTTTTGAGTAGTAGCAACTGTCTAAATAAAATGAACAAGCAGGGGAGTTGCTACTCTATTTTCTATAATATTTCCTATTGTTATCCGCACAGCTAGTAGACAGTAGACACACATACACAAACTGTCAAGTGTTCTGCAAGCCAAGAACCAAGAGCCAACATTACCAAGACTCTCTTTCCTCCATACACACACAATATGTACTTACTATATGTCTCTCTGTTTAAAAACAGACTTATTTGATTTAATAATACATAATACACACACACACACAGACACACAGACTGTATGCATAAAGATATTCATACTATACTCACGGATATGAACGGAACCTCCTTATTTGCATATGAAAAGTACTCTCGACTCTGGAAACTGAAAGAGCGTGCAAACGTATAGGTATGAATATAAACTAACAGATATGTAAGCATAAGCATAAAACCAAAACTGGAAGAATGGAATGGTTCACGTTAGGAAACGGAGAGAGAGAGAGAGAGAAGCGATGATGAAAGGCTTTAATTACCAGCCAGCTCCACCACAACTTGAGTAACAGACTAAATGCTAAATGCTCAAAGTATAGTTTTTCCTTCATCACCCTACAAACACAGGTTGAAAGCCTCTTCATTAATTATTGACGCTCCAGGGAAAAGAGAGTCTCTTAAACACTTTTACTAACAGCTCCCACGTACATGTAGCTGACTTTCCTCTACTTTTATACCAATATATACCTACCTTCAACTATATATAGTTCAATACTCAGATATTACTACACTTTTAGAATTTAGAGTTTATGCCTATAAATTCTCAAATGATATGAGAAATATATGGCACTTCGTATAACTATCCAACTTATTGCTATCACATATCACACACAGTCACTCTTTCCTTTTCTCTCTCACTCTCTGTATATATTCAATCTACTCCAAAATGTACATCCTCCATGTTATATAAATGACACTATTAACAATATATGTATTGCATATTCTACCACCATACATACCGTGCTCTGTTTCTGTTTCTGCCGAAGGTTTGGATGGCAAACCCTGGCTGGCAATCATAATCATTATCAGAGTGCATGACAGAATGACGAAAATATACCCAAAGACGATGAAAATATACTCACACTCACAACCGGCCAAATACAATAGGATATTCTCTCCCTCTCATGTTAAGCCAAACCATAAAATTTGCAAATAAATCCAGACATTTCTGTACATTCAGTCGCTCACTCTCAAACACAAACTCGTAGACCATAGACATAGTTGAATCTCATAGTGTTCCATCTACTATACTATCCTATTTGCACCCGCATAATATTTTTAATACACATAATTCATTGTATACACTTCAAAAAAACTCATAAGGTTCTATATGTCCAATAATATTCCTTATCATAGACTTGCCATATGAAAGCCGCATTTTCGGTTGGAAAGAAATTGCAATTTCATAATAATAATTGAAAGGAATACTGAATATTTTTTCTCATAATATGAGTAACGAGTAGAACAATAATAATATGGATATGCACAAACAATAATATAATATTTTTCAAAGTGTTTAGAGTGGAAAGCAAATATATGAAATAACAGAATGAAAATGAACCATTTTATGATAGAGATAAAAGTTCCAGGACGGAACAGAACACAAGAAATGTTACATCAGAATGGCATATCCTTATCTATATGTACACTCAATAGTCAATACAATACGGACATTTACACCTACCCACGCATATATATATGAAATGGTGAGCAGCCGCACCAAGTAATTACAATTTGAAAGCGAACCATTTCATAAAACAAAAAAAGAACAATGACAAGGCAAATGTAATAAAATAATGATTTATCCAATTGGATTGCAATCCAATAATAAATATATATTCACGTGAGTTTTAACTTGGCTTTGAAAAAGAAGCGTTAAGCTTTAATTTTGTATCAGTGATACAAAATGGAAAATTCAATAGTTATATAGTAGAGTTTCATGTTTGGATAGGTTAAACACTGAAATTTTTTAAATATGGGTTCTTTTCGGTAGTTTGATATGATAGACAACAAACTACAAGACTTTCTACAAAGCATATTTAAACGGGGAAATACTAGTTTATATACTAAATATAGGTATATGTATGGAAAATTTACATTGACCTCTTATTGCTCCGAGACAAAACTTGACTCTTTGGATGAAATGAACAATAAACGTACAGTATTTGTATTGCCATTACTGTAGTAATGTAATACTACAGCATATTGAAAATGTTCAATAATTTCTACCAGTGTACAAGACCAATTAAAAATCTAACGACCACACAGTAAATGAGTGAAAATTGATGAAAAGGATAAACCAAATGTCGAAATTCCACTATTTTGGCCAAGCAACTATATATATTCTACATCATTTTTCTGTGTACCCCCTCTGCATATTTATATGCAGTACATATAGTCAAATAATTATCATCCGCAATTAATAATAATAGTTATTGCAGCCAGCAGCACATCACATAGCCCATGATAATCACAACAATTATCAAGTATTCGCATTCAACTTAAAAATAAAAATATTAAACTCAAATCATTTGAATGAAGTATAGCTAATTCCATACGTACAACCAAAAAAATAGATACAACTTATAAACTTAAAACAGATACATATGAAAATACTTCAAGTCAAATAAACCAAATTAATAAACTAATAACAAATAGAAACCAAAATTTCAAATAATGGAAACGGGGTGTATATATACCATAATTAGTTAATGGTACCTCATTCATATAGTTCAACTTTGTACATTTCATTTCCAACACAAATCCATAGTAAATAAACGAGAAATATTTTATACAATATAAAATGGAAACTACAAAACTGTACAAACTACGTCAAATACACTAGCAAATGTAATGATAATGATGATATTTTGACAGAAAGTTGAAAACGAAAAAATAAAACAATAGTAGTAACAATCTTAAATATATAAAAATAACAAATAAATAATAAAAAATAAAATGCGGCAAAAATAAGGGATAGGCTGTTGCATATATAATCGTACTCTGATGCTTAACGTGAATCTCGTCTGATCAATATCAGCTACTAACTCGGGCCAAGTCAATTGACGGCTGGAAAAGCCGTAGTAGTACCCAAATTACCAACTGATATTTACCAGCCAAGCACATTAGATTTATTGTTCCACTCTCCTCTTCCAAAATGGCATTTTGAAAATGCCAATCAATACCAATCAATACCCCATATAAACTCTTTACAATTCAAACTTGACTCTAAAATAAATGACCATAATTACTACACTGTCAGTATCACTGAAGAACCTTCTAGTTAACTACATATAAATTGTATTCGCAAAGTCTTTGAAATCGAAATTGTCGTCATTTTCGCAATAATCAAACAAAATTTGTACTCTCAACCGTATTCATGAAAATCAAAACTACCTCTGTGTTAGGTAAAATTAAAAACTAGTGATGCAAGCTTCCATGAATAGAAGAGAAGGGAAATAGAAAAGGGAATCGTTTGAGCTTATTAATCTCTTCTGTTCAAGTACACATAATGTACAGACGAGTTTTAATAACAATTGACAATGGCATCAAAGTAAGTTGGTCTGATCCCTCTTCCCTTGACTTTCATATCCACGATAAAAGGATACAACTATAAACCATGTTTATTACGCACTGCGCACAATTTACTAGTACTCTTTTGATTCAAACTTGCTGATACCCTACTTAAGTATAATTTCATTCAAAACAAAATGATTAAATAGATTGACTGTCTGGGAATGTCCTATATTTTAATTCCTGTACACTCTTGAATTGGTTATGGAAATAGGAATCTGACCAAAAATATAAATATGTAGTCAAATGCAATTTATCTAAATATATATGCAGCGGCAAATTAGGTTAAAATAAACAAACCATAGGACTTCAAAAAAAAAAAATCATAGTAAGCCAAAATAAATTATTATTGAGCAAGCAAGCAGGTGATAGAAAATATATGATATAGAACTGACAATCAATGTAGACGCATTTCTATCAGTCCATGCGTTTACAAATAGTCCCATGCAGCAAATTTAAAGATGAATTGTGCACCTACCTTGAGTTTTGAGCAGAGTAACAGCTCGCGTTTTCTCCTCAATTTGAGCACCGAGTTGCTGAGCAGCATCGAGACCCGATCTGGCTTTTTCCAGTAAATCCTCTTTAACTGCAACATCTTTCTCTAGCACTTCCTTCTCATTTAGTAATCGATTAATTTCCACTCTCAGTGTCTTTTCAATATTTCCAATCTCCGTTTCCTTTTCTGTAATCACAACATAAACAAAATGATTAGTCCAAAAGGCCACTACTTTCAATTTCCCAGAGATTAAATTATTTCCTTCCCAATTTGTGGTGCAACTCAAAAACTCCAGTCAAATTTTGACTAGGAAAAGAAAAATTAGCTATACATAGTGAAATATGACAAGGAACACAAAAATATACACTCATTATTAGTATGTATAAATAAAAATTTGTGTATTTGTCATACCTTTTTGAAACTGTTCCAGTACGAAATGTAGATTCTGTAATTGGAGACTCAGCTTTTGTATTTGGTCTTCAAAAGATGAGTTTTGGGCTCTAGCCACGTCTCTCTCAGCTGTTAGTCGATTCAGTTCCTCCTTCACATCCCCAATTCGATCACTGAAACATAATCAAATCATTTTGTACACACATGAAGCACGTTCCCACAAGCAACTATTTGCAAATACATGTACAAACGACAATGCAAAAGACACACAAACGTGTGTCCATTAAATGAAGCTCAACTTCTTGCTCCTCACATCTTCATTAGACGGATTAAATGGAAATTCCTTTCATTCTTACAACCATCCAGTTATGCATACGTGAGTATTCTGGAGTATTTTCTACTGCATACACTCGGTTCATGTCGTCCTTTTTATGTCGAATCTCATACACTCCAGCCTCATCTCAACCTCAACGAAGAGCTTCAGCATGGTAATAATAGTCAAGTCTGAAAGCTCTCCTGCCAAATTACCGAATCACAAAATCGTCAAAAAAAAAAAAACTAATCAGTATTTTCATTCATGGAACTCAACAGAGAAGATCTGCCTTTGTGGCTCTCGTTCTACAGATTAAACCATCTGAATTCAACTTTCAGGGCTGAATACACACGATAAAGTTTCCACAGGTCCCTATATATATATACGAAATGAATCACACAACTGAACTATATTGGAAGATTCTTTTTTTTTCATTTCTATTCAAAACTATATATTCGTGAACGAATCATTTTACAATTAGGAAATTCAAAATACTACTAAATTGGAAAATAAAGATTGCATCATGAACCTTCTTATGCATCATATGCATAATTCATACATGTACGGCGAATCGAATAAAATTTATAAAACGTATATACTATATACACAATTCGGAATTGGATATATTTTTTTTTTTTTTTGAAAAATACAAAGGAACAAAAAGAACAAAGACAAAATAAAGTAGAAAGACAGTCAAATCAATTCGTTCAATTATTTCATATATTCATATAAATTGAGATAACATTTTCTCGGAGTCTTTGACTTCATTTCAGACATTTACTCCGTGTGTTACATATTCTACTTACACGTATGTTCAGATATATTATGTACACATGGACGTTTCTCAACAAAAATAGCGCTTCGTTTTCGTTGACACATTACTTTATGCATAGAAATGATAGAGAAGCGTAATATTTTATGTATAATAAGTCCGCCTTTGTACTGTTCACAAAAAGTAAAGTAAAAAAAAGACAGTCTTCAAATCGATTCGACAGCCAACAGCCCTTGCGCTCACGTTTAAATTATCTATTCAGAAGGAAAATGCTTGAATACCCGAATGCCTCGCCTTTCGGTCGATCCAATGAATCAATCAATAAGAGAAGAAAAACGACAACAGCTACAGTCGCTAACAAAATCCAGCATACACTACTTCAACTCCCTTATTACGCAATACATTGTCAAACGATTTACTGACGATACCCTTTGCTTCTCATTTAGGAACAAAAACTCAACATGGACACATTTCTTTAAAACTGTACAAAATCGTATTTTAAATATCCATACTGTCCTTCTGTACCTACAAAGACATGGTAATTAAAGACAACAAGTTCTGTTCCTTCTTTATCTCAATTTACAAAATTACTGACAGCAACCCGTTATTTTTAGGCCTTAATATTTTTTTCTGATTAATGACTTGAGAATACATATAAATAAATATACACACCAAGTTTTTTTTTTTGCAAATATCCCTTATTTACATTTCTAATATCCTTCTTGAATTCCAATGCTCGTTCTTCAACTATCCTTATACACAATTTCCATACTCTTATCTATGTCCATCTGTCCATAGAATGTGTTTCAATTGACGAAGAAAGTATTTTAGATGGTTTGCATTAGAAGGAAAGAGACGACTGTTGAGTGTGCCTTGATGAAAGGGGAAACGGAGAAAACAAGGCTATATAGATACCATTGAAGGGTTTGCTAGGGTTTTGTTTCCAAGTGGCCATTGCATCGGCATTACTCATCACAAAGAACATCGAAGGAATGAATTGCCAAAATCAATAAAGTTATAAAGACCCACTAGCGCTGCTATGCGTACTTCTGTTACTCTCACTACTATAGACACACTGTATTCCTCTCTTTCGCAAAGTAGAACTCTGAATAACAGCATTTGGAGTAGGTGTGTAGTGTACATTGTACACGTACTACAAAGATAGATCTGTATACTCTGATTTCGTACGTACACAGGGATCTTAGCACTGCAACGTAATCCTAGAGAATTGTGTGTATAGCATTGCAGAACTTGAGAGTTTACAGAGTAGGAGAGGTAAGTAATACAAAGCTCAGATAGATATTCTAAAGTGAAAAGCTTCTTTGTGAGCCTTCATTGCATTGCCTTACATTATATTACATTACACCACACTTGAGTACTACCAGAGTGGAAGAGAAAAGTAAAAGTGAGAAAAATGTGGAAAACAAAATACTCACTTCTGAGAGAGAGCCTGAGTAATTTGTGTTCGGAGTTGAGTGAGTTGAAGCCTTAGTTCCTGTTCTCGTTCCTCATTGACCAGAGCATCAGTTGTTGCCTGCTCTTCATAATCCACCAAATGAGTTCTCAGCCGTTCTAATTCACCCTCTAGCTTCTTAATCCGCTCTTGTCTCTCCTCCACCTGCCAATTTTATTTTCAATATTGAATAAGGAACACAAAATTAATATATGGTATTCATTACTACGGTATATGTACAATCTACATACTATACCGAGTAAGAGGAACGTATATATATACATGCATAATGCACAGTGTCTATTTTTAAAAATACTGGATACTGAACAAGTTTCAATAGAATATAATCTATAGTAAAGACATGATAATCATAGGTCTCTCTTCAAGATATAAAGATTTAATCTACAAAAAAAACCAAGTCCCAACTTTGCAAAACGTTTAGAACTTACAATAGCTGTAGTAATAAAATGACTCGGGGAAAAGATAAGAGTTTGAGGAAACGAAAATAAAATAAAATGAAATTACTTTTAAACTCCATTCATGTTCCTTGAGCGCCCATCTTGAATCCAGTTCAACTACTCTCAAGGCAATCCGTTCTTCCAGCTCTCTCTCTCGCTCTTTTTCTCTTTCCTCTTCTTTTTGGGACAGGTCTAGGTCTTCTTTATTTTCTGTCAACTGATTGGAAGAAGACTGAAGCAGACTATAATTCTGCTGCTGTTCGGATTCCGTATCCGTTTGTGTACAACTACTAATTAAAGGGACGTTGACTCGAAGCCTCTGAACTTGTTGTACTTGACTTGGACTGGATTTAGCTCGAATAAAGGCAATACTTGAGGGCTCATCATCTGGAGGAAAGTTGGAAGGCTCGCTTACACGATGGTCTTCCTCGCCCCGCTCATCCTCAATAATCGTTTCCAATCCGTACAGATCTACTTTGGGTAAATAGTTGACTGCTCCACCGACTTTCTCACTCACGTCACCATCTCCTTCTTCCACTTCCTCAAACGTAACTTGATTATCGGTGAGTGTGGATGATTTGTCTCCTGTAGCTGCTACTCCTTCTGACGACGACGTCGACGATGATTTTTGCTGTTGAACACTCAATTTCGACACAGCTCTCTCCAGTGTTCCTTTTCTCTCCACCAAATCCCGCCATATTGAAGCTAGTTGTCTTAGAACGGAGAGTATGACATTCTCCTCCGTATCTGAGAATTCAAATTGATGATGATGATGTTGATGATTAGGAGGTTGTTGATGCTTGGGCTTACTTCTCAAAATTGGCTGTCCATCAATAAAGAATTCTGAATAGAGATATTCAAGAATTTCTTCATGGAGTTTTGCACTCGACACTTCCTTCTCATCCGCACTATGTTGTAGAGTCATCAGTTCCTCTCGCAGTAAGAAGAGCTCATTTTGGTACGAGCTGCAACGTTCTTCCAATTCCAACTATAGAATTCAACCACAAAGAATTTCATTATTATAACATTTTTACATTAAACGTACATACTTTCTTGGTATTTCAAATATTGAGTAATTAAATGTGAATTATATTTTATATATATTCCTATTATAATTTGTTCGTGTCTACATAAAGATTCTTAGACTAGCTACCATTGGACATGAAAACCTGAGTTATCTCATTCCTTAAATTCTCTCTTCTTTTTCATACTTAAATTGACATTATTAATAAAATTCAAATACAAAAACTTTCACAAAAAATGTATTAAGCTATTCTCTCAAATATTTCTGACTGAATTTAATAATTCACTGAAAAACAAATCTACGAATTGCTCACGAATTTGACCCTCTCTAAATTTAATCAGTAATAATTCTGGAATGAGACATCAGATAAGGACAGATTTTGGTTACACATAATTAATTAATGAATTAATAACATTCCAAGAATACTCAGAATAACTTGAGCTTACCCTAACGTCCAATAATTCCTCATCTTCCTCTACTTCACGTTGGTGATGATGCTGTTTATTATTGGATTCCGATTCAAACGAGTAGTCTGTCTCGGGCTCTGTCGCCGTATCACAAGTTGAACGTTTACATTTCTCTTCTACTACTACTGCTTCTGTATTCGTCCCAACGTTTGTCCTGTCTTTACTAGCTGCTGCTGCTGCCGCTGCTGTTGTCGCCACCACCACCGTCCCATTGTTTAATAGCTCTAGTTGATTTTGAATTTCCTCCTTCTCTTTCTGCTCCTGTAACAATCGAAATTGAAAAACACGAATGAAAACTCTAAACGATTTACTCGACTTACTCAATTTACACTGACGAGAGTTCAGGCAGAGTCCAGAGTTCATAGGAGCTCTATTATCAAATTATGCACACACAAGCTATAATTTCTCTCATGAGAAGGATCAAATATCATACGAGACTCAATGAAAATGCCTATCAACTCACAATATATTTCGCACACTTGCAATAAGTCAAGACAGTCTTCTCCGTCACCCAACACCAAATAGACAACTATTTTAAAACTTTGCAATTTCTCTCTCTCTGTCTCTCTCTATCTATCTCACTAACGCTTTGCCTTTGCCAATGAAATGCAAATCAAGCAATGCAATGACTTTCTATACAGCGAAATACTACAATGGCAAAATCGAATAGTTAATATTTTTTTATAGTTAATAGTAAGACTCTCGAGTATAATGTAATTGAAATTTTCTACCTCTGCCATATAACCACAAACGATTTGTATTTTATGTGCATCATACAATACACAATACACAAACACACACATACATAATACATATACTCCAAAAGTCATGGTAAATGGTAATGCAGTAGTTGAAATTCTTTCAAGACGCGGTCATAACTTATAGGAAAGTATACGTGGTCGTGTAATAATAATTTCATGGCTCCTCTCCCTCATATCAACAAGAACAAGCCATACCATACCATACATGCAGCCTCCGACAATTCCAACTGGGTTCGTTTTAGTTTTCAACTTTTTAGTTATTCTATTATCGTAATCGCAAAGCGTAGTTAATAAAAATCTCAAACTACTGCTATGCTCCAGACTATGCATGACAACACTCCATGCATATGTACACAAATGCTATGTACTTCAAGTAATAAATTTTTTTTTTTGTAAACATATTTAAGATATATGTATACCTATAATGTCTAGGTATATATTTAGGTATTACACACTCCTTACTACATGGAACATTTTATTATTATTCTGATATTCTAATAGTCTAATCAAGGAAATAGTAATAGCATCTCACATTCCAATCTCTTTCATTCTTTCTCTCTCGTAAAAAAAAAAACTCCTACGAGTCAAATAATATAGTTGGTAGTTAAAAAAAAATTATAATGGAGCTCCCTGGTTCAATTTCAATTTCAAGTTAAAAACTTGACCCTTGACCCTATACCGACGTGGAGCCTACGGATCATTCTTTCTTTTCTGTCTGTCTATTTTTTTTTTTACTACTGATGCAAGTCAAAACCTGTGAGATCAATATAAATGTCGACTCAAACGTTGAGTTCTGTGTAGTCAATTCAAACGAGTCAATATCCAATACATATAATGGCTACAACAATATTTTTTCAACTCGGTCAGGTCAGGAGGGTGCGAGAAAATGTTGATGACTTGAGTGAATTTCATTTCACACACACACACATATACTTACATTACATTACACACCCTCACCAATGACTCACAATGCTCATTTTACTCTATTTCCGAATCATCACACTCGTTTCCTTTCTCAATTATATATATTATTACGTGTGTATGCAATATGCATTACAACATGTACAGATAGAACTCTCGGCGCCTCATTCTGACCCACATAATATGTAAGTAAATGAAACCTAACAGTACCAATATCCTATCCATGTACAATTTTTTTTTGCAGCCCGTGTTGTATCATTTGTACGAATACACACGTGATTTTTTTAAGTCCGTGAGATTTTCTCTGTCTGCTCAAAAGAAACGACCCTATTCAAACCCGAGAGTTTCACTAGAAAATACTATATAAAGAAACTTGAGGAGTCACTCCATAAAAATCTTTCCAAGAGGAAATTTGAGACGTACAATATCCTTTGGCTTTTTAGTACTTTGTTGGTTATTGGTTATCATTTTTAGTTTATCATAATTCTAAACCGTCTATATATCATGTATGTTTTTTTTCAATCTCTAGTTTATATTTAATCGTCTGACAAATTACAGAAGTTATATGACTATTAAAATTATAAAACTAATTCCATGATATCGTATCAAGGAACATGGGATAAATATCTAGAAGATTCGTCATCTTTATAAAACCCATAATGCTCATAACCAGACTTTCGATTCAGAATTTAAGAAAAATACTGAATTTCAAAAGTGACATGCTTTAAAATTGTGTGCGACAAGTGAACAGTGACAGTGAAAAGTGACAGTGAAAAGGACATGGAAGGAGTAGAAACTCACGTAAAAGTCAATACATCAATACAACGAAACACTCATTGCCAAACTATCATTTTGGAATATTTCAAAAATGAATGCGAAAACATGTTCATGTTTCATGGCACTACTCTACTTTTATGTTTTCATTTTGTAAATTGTAAGGTAGTGTGTACGACACACTGTGTAGACGACAAGGCATCGTATAAATTCAGTTACAAGCAAAAGACAAAGAGAGAGAGAGAAAATGAACACGGAAAAATGTCTAATGTATGAGGAAATATTTTTGGGTAATCTACATATACATGAGAGAGTACACACATATGTACACGGACAACTATATAGGGAATATCCATCTACTCTTATCTCGCCTTGTTGACTGATGATGATACTAAAAAACGGGCCAAATGATAGAGGAACTCAGCAAAAGTACTAGAGTTAAAATACCCGTTCACCCGAACGTATGTCAATAGTTCCCCCCATTTCAATTTTTAATGCATTCCAAATGAAAGCTTCAATCAATAGCTATAGCTATCCTATACCACATAGGTTTTCTTTGAGGCTCGACCCATCTTTATGACTTTCTTTCTTCTTTCTCTTTCCTAAAACTCTGACCGTCGTCCAACTGAACTACACTAAAAAAAATCCTATACATTTGTACTAAAAAATAACGTACAGTTCACGTGAATTAATGCAAACTTTACGTGAATTTGATTATTCGTCCACCTGAAAGAAATCACGTAAAGTTTTACCTGATGGACCATGTAAAACTTTACTTGATTTGACGTTAAAATTTCAGACATCCTTGGAAATTTAAGTGATGATCACGTAAACTTTACATTATTCACGTAAAACTTTACAGGATTTAGGTAAAATCTTACGTTATACGTTGTCACGTAAAACGTAGGTGGAAAAGTACGATTTTTTCGGTTGTCTAACTCATATAACCTTATTCATTTCCATATTCGAAATGAATATTTGTCATCGACTCAAATGTTCTCAAAATTCTTACCGAGATTTCTCTACTCACTCATTTCTCTGTTGATGAAAACTCCATGGTAAAATGATGTCATTCAATTCTTTTCAGTGAAAAGTTTTCACTGGTTTTAAAAAAAACCACATCAATAGTTGATAACAAAACAGCTTTTCTTTTCACTAAGGTTTTCTCACAATGCAGCTACAGACTCAAAGTATAGGAAAAAACTACCATGGACGGGTATTGCATTTTTGGGGTGTATACATAAAACTCCGAAAATACCCGATTCGGAATTCCCCAGCTAGTTCCACCTATGAACATTTCTTCCCACTTTCCACTGTATTCAACCATAGAAACGTTAGAACAAACAGTACACTTCGTTTGTTGTACGGATATGGACAAAAAACTCCTCATTTTTCCCTCATACATAATTTCTCGGCAATTCTAATTTTATATTCAACTCATTTTTTATTTTATCTTTTGATTGAAAAAAATAGCAGCCGCTATAATATCACAAAAAAGTCAAATGTTTTTTCCTTTCTCTCAACCAAAACTGAAAATGAAATTCCATTCACTTAAAGAGAGAGAGAGAGAGAGCACGACGAGAGTCAGGGGTAAAGTAGCATTATGAGAATGCCTTGATGGAAGTATGGAAGGCAAAGGCGACTACGACAGAGGCCTAACTGAAATTTAATTCCCTTCATGAAAAAACATTTTTTCATTTTGTTAGCTTCTCCTCCACTCTTGGCTGTCTGAGACAAACAACATAACGTGAGGTAACATTGGAGATTACATTTGTTCTACCTGTTATACCTGTCCATATACATTACCGTAGGCAATCCTCAGACTCAAACTCACATCCACACCAGACACACAAACACGTAGGTACATACTACAAAGACAACAACACACACATACAAGGATATTTTAAGAAACATGAAAAATTTTATGGATGGTAAACACACAAAGATAAAGGCAAGCCCTTCCTTCCTCTTATGGTCTTCACACACACACATCATGTTCTGACTCAGAGACCGTACTAATATATGAACACTATACGGGAATGTAGTAAATGCTCGGCATTTGTTTGAAAGTCAAATCTTTCCAACAAGAACTGTACAAAGACGAATAAGAAGAGGATGAAAAAGAAGATGAAGGGGAAAAAAGAGTTCGCAGCTCATACATCACCTATGCTAGATTTTTCACTCTCGTTCATCATTTTCCTTTGAAAATTCTCTAATATACGTCTGTGTGTGCACTGTACATTCTTATTCATCTTCTTATCCCCTTACACATTAGGAAATTCACACATTACAAATCTCTCTCTCGCTCTCTCTCTCTCGAGTTCCTTTAGTCTCTTAAAAACTTAACTGTACACTGACAACAACTCCTAAAAAAAACATGCATACAAATGAGAAAATGGACAAAAACCTTAGCGTTTAAAACTTGACCTGACTACAGCTCTATACCAAGTTGGTATTATACCAACACACAATACTACCTACATGGTACATCAATGTTAAAAGTCAAAAGGCAAAACGGACTCTAGAGATTTCAGTTTCTAGAAAATTCAATTTCCGCAAGTACTTCATGTGTGTTCCAACACCTCATCATCTACGATGTAATAATGCCTAATGGAATGTGTTACCTGTTTGAATTTGAATGCAGTGCAGATTTATCATATTATCATAGCTCGATTTCAGCCCGTCGTCACCAGTTTTAAAACAATTCCCTATTGTACTTACTCCTTATTACGTACAGATAATAGATGTACTACACATTTTGAAAGCCAATCCACATACATATCACACAGTGTATGTATACTATATTACATACAGTTGAAATGTTTTCCTTTTACATTCTCACCAAAGACAAATAGAGACGGAAATACGTGTCATACAATTACACAAGAGTGTATGAATCTAAATATATATATAATATGTATACACATACACATATATTTGAGAGATACAAGTACAAGTACATTTCATCATCTCAAGGGCCTCCAACTCTCCAAAAACTTTTCCCAACTCCCAACCTCCAAATTCTAAAACCTTCTTCGCTCGCTCAAGGCACACAAACTACGCAAACAGACACACACTACAAACTGACAAATTATTGTACCCTCCATTTCCACACACACACATACACGCACACATTATACAATTGCACACACATTATCATACTACATGTGCTAAACTCTGCTAAACTCTAAAACTCTTGACAAGTTTTACATACAAAAAAATAATAATAAAAAAACCTACAATCTTCCCATACATATCTCTCTCCCTCTCTCACACATTCTATACTTGATTCACTTATCCTCAAGTATACTCAAATTTTAAACTTCAACTCACGTCAATTTTATATTGCCACTACCAGGAAAACCATGACTACTACTGTACAACTTTTCATCAACGGCTACCACCTCAAATCCAAAACATCCACCTTCAATTTTTGTTTCTCTCTCTCTCTTCTTCTTCTTCTTCTTACAATCCCCAATTTCAAAATTCAAGTGCAGTCAGAATAAAACTATCCATAATATACAGCACTCAATATACAATGCAATGCCATGTTAATATCCAATATCCCATTTAAACTAGACTACATACAGTCCATACAGTTGTGTAGAGTCTGTAGAAAAACTAATAGTAAAACTAACGATAAAATGTATAGTGTAACCTGAAAAGAGAGGGAGAGAGAGAGAGAGAGAAACACATTGAATAAATACAAAACCCACAAGAAAGAATGGAAGCTCATTGCATCTCGCTCAAATCCATGAGGAAAGAGCGTAGGGTGAAAAGTGTGTAGAATATCTGTGAACGGATTATGATATGAGCCTTGGAATATTCATGAGCCATTCTACTTTCCATCAAGGTTCTTTCAACAAAAAAAATCCAACTGTTACGTACAGAGTGATGATGATTGTGATGGTGTACATGAGTACAGGTATAGTACAGAATTTCTCTCTCCCATTTTATTTCCACCATTGCTTTTTCACCTACACCATGGCTGACTCTCTTACTTTACTTGACTTGATATTAGTATGGAAGTCAACGCTCCATGACATGAATGCTTCTGGATTCTCAAAAACTCAAATGAATTACAGGCCGCATCTCTTTAACTTTGCCTCCCCATTCTAGGTCACATACACATACACATATATATATATATATATATATATAAACTAATATACACTCGTTTCTTTTTTCTATTTTCCCAAACTCATCTACAGTCTGAGACTCACAAGTCAAACGTGATTATGAAAATATTAGAGCAGACGTTGGGAAAATACGTATTCAAATTGAATCCGAATACCTTACATCATCTCCCACTCAATGAATCCATCCATCCTCCAATGCGCATAACAATACAATACACATGTCGTCTATGCATGGTGTTAAATTCTATTCGTTTTTTTTCATCAGATCTACATATATTATATTGCACACAACCACATTTCCAATATATATTACATATAATATATTGACACATGTATATATGTTTTACCCTTGTGTCAATACCTAATTTATAATTTGAAATTATTCGACTTTGGAAAATTTCATGGCAGGAAAAAAAGCTACAATGTTTTGTAGTCTGAACTGTACTACATACAATCTATTTCAATTTCATTTCGTCTCTCGCCTACATGTTATTATTATGATGAGAGAAACACTGACTTGATCATGTTCAAACTCTATAGACTGTGGAACAAGGGAAAGAGAGAGAGGAAACAATAAAATTTCTAGACTGATTGAGTTCTAGAAATTTAACACCAAACTAAATCATATGCCAATGTTTGTATCCAGGTTACGACGACGGAGACGACGACGACAACGTCATCTCGTCATTGTCACTTGTCAGACGGGAATTCCATTTGGTTTCATCAGGCTAAATTCACCAAACACTCACGTTTACGAGGAGACTAATGTGAGAAAACCAGAACCAGAACTCAACAACCATATTGACTAAAACTATTGACTGTCATAATATACAGAATGTATAGACTAGTAAATATTATATGACTATAATAAAACCCCGTCACCGTCACCGTCGCCAGCACACACACACACACGTTCTGTGCAACCACAGAATTCACATCACAAAAGTCAACTTAATTTCCTCTCCAATTCAATTGGAGAGGAATTGAATTGAATGAATAAGTGAATGAGGTGAACAATGTAGTCTTCTCCTATTTTCAACACGGGCTTTTTCTGTTTAAATAATTAACTCGTACTTAAGGCAGGTGACACACAATGGAATTACTGTACACAGTAGAGCCTTCCATCCTCAAATTTTCATTCCTTCAAACAGTATACATATACGAATAGGAATTCTTATCATAACATGGGATCCCAACTATACAATGAAACAAAAGACTTTTTCTGTCTCTCCCTTTCTTCTTCTCATACAATTCAAAATGACAAGACACACAGCGAGAGAGAAACAATACACAACTACTAACCAATTTTCATCAAGGAGTTTTAGAGAAAACGTTAAAAACATTATCAATATTTTATTTACTCTCGTTTCTTCATATCTTTGTTTTCCTGCTCTGTATTCCTCAGTTAAGACGACAGAAAGTACAGTCAACTCGATATAAATTTACTATTTGCCCGGCAATCCCAAAAATGTAAATCAAATTATATTTTAGTACAAATTATCAATTATCAATGGGAAATGGCAATGTAAACGGAAGCCCAGCACTCACCTTGATGGTTTTTTTTATACTGAGTTTTTCTTTGTTTCTAATTCCAATGGGATGTTAATAGAGATAATTACAATGGACACTACACACTTGAAAATACTTTCACCTTCGAATTCAAAATTGTAAATCCACACAAGATTCATTTCAAAAGGACCCAAAATTTTAAAACGTTATAAAACGGTCGATAAAAACAAAACTCAGCCAAATCAGGAGAGAGACTCTAATCTCTGGCAGTGTCTAGCGTAGTAAAAAAAAAAGACAACTAACACTCTCTACTTTCCTCTGTGTTTGTCGTTGGTGGACAGATGACCCCGAAAAAACGGGTCCAACTGCTTTTTTTCTAATGAGGTTGCGGAAAGCTGTGGGGACGGAAGAATTTTGTTTCTCTCCGTTCAAGAAACGAAATGAGGAAATAATGGATAGTAAAATGAAATAATAATCAGCCTACTTGTAATTGGATTCAACGTGAGGCAATCCATCCCGTGCACGTTGTCGTCGTCGTCGTTGTGTCTGTCGCTGTCGCTACTCACTACCTGTCTCATTCCATCCCATACCATCTAATATGTACACACAAACATAACTATCTTGAACATTGAAAAGCTATTTTCCATTTCTATGTGAGTATGATGTGTATGTGTTCCTCTCTTTCTCTCCATCTCTCTCTCCTTCTACCAAAGTCAAAGGAAAAGGCAGAGTGAAAAGACATGAGAGAGAAAAAGAGAGAAAGAGCGAGAGAGAAAGGGAAATACGATGGAACGATAGAGGATTTCATGCGTGCTGCTTCAACTCTTCCCAATGTTTATGTATGGCCGCAGTAAATTATGTCCATGCCAATAATCATACATGGACTTGGGTGAATGAGTGAGTACATACACTCTGTTCCGTACTCTACTACACCACCATCGGCTCCTAGGAATATTAGATGCATTAATAATATGGATCCATAAAAAAAGTTGTCCGGATTAGTACATGCTTCTTTTCTCAAAAAAAAAAAAAACTTCCTTGCGGTCTTTGTATAGCATACAAAGATATGTACATACTTCTACATACACATATACCGCATGTATGGGTTACGTTCAAGTAAAAAACTCTAATACCAATCTACCTACAACTTACACAAAACATCCAAGTTGCATTACATCCAAACATGGACTTGGACAGACAGTGTCAGACTGAGAAGAAGAGAGTTTTCTACCAACACAAACATACAGAGAGACACAACTCGCGACCCAAGAAGGAGGACAAACAGTGAAAACACAACTGGGAAGCTCGTGTGTGTGTATGTATGTGTAGCAACTGGGGAAATTTATCGATTACAATGCCATAGCTCACCTCTAATTCTCATCTAGTCCCACGAGTCAAAGCGACACACACACACACACATGAACAGAAAGAGACAACAAGAGCCTAAAGAGGACATATGAGCACACTTTCTTCTTTTCTACTTTTCACTCTCTCTCTCGCCCTCTCTCTCTCTCTTTCTCTCTCCTTTCCTTATTACTTTTCCATGAAGACAGAGACAGGGAGAGCCAGTCAGTCACTCCTACTACTTACGATCACCAACTACTTACAAACCTCTTCTTGTTCTCTTACAACACAACTTACGAGCACACAGACATATGTACACACGAGAACAAATGTGAGGAACCCTCTTTCCCTATGTACTTTTACTAGAGGATTTTAAATGTGAGCTGGAGGGCCATCGATTGTCAATCAATCATTTATTGAATTCACCATGGCTTTTCCTCACAACAAGAAACTATTTTCTATTTCATTTATCTTTTAATCTCTTTAAACTTGTGTTGAAAATTTAGACCCACCACCATTTTGCCACTTTCGATTCATTTAATTCGCGTGGTTCATACTATTACAATTTTAAAAAATGTGCATACGTATTTCGGTATTTATAGACGATATAGAAAAGCAACTTCCCCTTGATTTCTGCTTTTGTTTGGATCAAGAACGAGAGAATAACGACCACAGGATCTAGAATCTCCTACGTGAAACTACTTTGTCAGAGTCAAATTCAACTGCTATGTACATGTAAAGATAAGGTACGCACACAAACTTTCCTTGTCCCATTTCGTCTCTTCAGAAAGATAATAATGGTTCTTATTTCCAATTTTCCTTCTCACCTATAGATTTCCTTCAATATTCAGGCAAAAACTTTACATCCCCATGTAAAAATATATACATACTAATACTCCACTACACCATTATATGTTTGACTTTCTCTTTTCACATAACTTATCGCTCTCAGAGTCTACTCTACAGTCTATACAACTACACACATGCTAAATAATAATACGAATGAATATTGTACAAATTATGTATAATTTTATCTACAGCCGGCTATTTTGTCGGTTCGATTTGCCAAAATCCACAAAACTTTACACACATACATTTGTAGAGTTTATATATTCACTATACTCAGAAAAGGAAAATTTAATATGCATGCCTAGATAGGAAATAATAAATAATCCATTATCTCTTGTAAATATGTATACAGTACACATGGACCTATTGTATACATATTAAAGTGATGATGAATTCATGAAGTTCCACGTCATACATTGTACACATATAATATATTGTGTTTTCTGTTTGAGCACCTCACACCAGCCATGCACTTCACTTCACTCCTTTACACACACAAAGGTTCAAAAGACGGTGGACAATGGGTGAGGGAAGGAGGACAACCTTTGACAAATTCCGAGTCCCGGTCTGAGTCCAAGTCGTTTCGAGTATGTAGTTTCATATATTGTAGACATTGCATATGACAGAGAAGAAGAACGAAACGAAAAACGAAGGAATGAGACCATGCCATAAATTCCATCTACCTCGGTCTATCCCCCTATGTAAATAAAATACACTCAAATACTCAAAACCATACAATAATGTATATATACCTGTAGCCGTAGCCTGTAGTAAGTGTGTATCAATTCGGTCTGTCTCCTCGCTGCTACATTTCTAGACCATGGTATAATGAGGGCTCAAGAAGCTGTAGAAGCGATGTACGAATATACAAAAGTCTCTAGTCTCTAGTGCATATAGCATCTCTGAAAAATTGCAACGATTTTCAGAGAAAACACTAAAAAAATATGTAAATTCTCGCTTACTTTCCCCATGAAACAACCACCCAAAATGTAAAATGATATCTTTAATAAAACACGTGAATGCGCAACTACATACTATGTACATGTATGTATCTGTATTATTCTGTACACATATTAGCTAAAACTTGAGCTCTCTTGTTCTTTATCATTAATAATAATGGTAACTATTTCTTTAGTCAAATCATCCGTTTATTACTCTTTAACATGAATCTTATTGTTGTCCATAGGTATATATATGCAAATACTACAGGGTTTGTGTATGAAACTTGAAATTCAATATTTGATATTTTAAGTGTTTGTATTTTTGATGAATGTATAGCCTTAGCATGTTACCAGTTGAGCAAATTGCGTTAGAATTTTGAAGGATGGACGCCTATTCAGAATAGGGTCATTTATTCCCTCCTGGTTTTCTGGATCCGCATCAGTTGCTAATATAAATTTCCGAATAATACGCGAAACCCATTGGAGCCATATCTTAAATACTTGTCTATTCATTTGTCTATTCCATGTCACATTCATTTTGCAAAATCATTCAATTCCGAGATCCCTCAAAATACAACAACAAAACGACAACAAAATCAACTCGAGTACTAGAGAAGATATACAGATGACACCAGTCACCACACAGTCGACCCATACAATAATAATAATAATAATTTATCTCTCTCTTATAATTCACATTAAAAAAAACTACCTACCCGTGTTGTGTGTCAGTTCAAGAGATCTCCATATATAATAATAATACACACATACAAATGGACACCTTTTGAAACTAAATTATACTGTTGCATGAGAATAGAATTCAAATTTGCATGGGTTCCGCATGTGCTTTTCCCCCATCTCCCCATTCTTCTCATATGCACATGTAGGGTATATATCAAAATCCTTATATTTAAATTTTAAATGCCACCTTCATAATTTATACATAATTTTTTTTTTTAAATATTTCATTGAACGAATTCCAACTTCAACCACACCGACAAATCCTCATCCCACTCTACCACAAAATAAAACTCACTCTCATGTATATATACATATTTTTATTTACCGACTTCAAGCATCCCAAGCGGAACCAATTCACGTAACAAAATCCCATTCAAGAATTGAGATTATTATACCTAGCTCACATCATGAAAATGATGTCCGAATTTCAATATACACACGAAAAAAAGAATACGTGTACTTTTTCATACCTAGTTCAAACCTCAAGAGGGCATTCAAATTTAAAGTTTCCCAAATACATATAGCTCCAATCTGGTGTAAAAAAAATAAAACAGCAGCCTCATACGTAACATCAAAATCACATACTCTAAATAATAACTGGTAAATTATGGGAGAGGAGTACAGTTGAGTATATAGTAAACCAATAGTGCGGTCAGTCCACATAGCAGAATGAATATGAGAATAAAAATATCGGATAAAGAAGCCGTATGAATCCAAGTCTGCCCGCTGCACCAACGTGTATACATTTAAAAGTACATATTCCCTCCTTCCTATATACATACATTACATACTAATGAAATAAAGAGGTTAACCTACTCACTGTGAGAACATACACATATATGTGGAACACAGATCGTGCATGTGCTCCTATGCCCGTAATGGCAACGTAATACTACTACTAACGTGACATGGGGAAAAAACTCAACGGATATCTTTGATTTTTTGAAAGCACTACCTACTAAAAACTGAGACCACGGTGTCAAAGCTTTTTCTTTCATGAAAAAAAAAGAAGCTTTATAGGAATTTCCATTCGTTTAATCAAGACTATTAGAGAGTATATATACACTCAAGCACACATGGAAAGCCACATGAAAGAAATGAATGACTCTTTATGGGTTTTTTTCTCTTCTCTTCTTCGAAACTCCAATAAATGAATGTCCACAATCTAGCAGGTGTATGGCATGGTAGTTGGAATGGTACAAGTTGGCCCTCTTCAAGTCATGAGGGTGCAATCAAACTGAATACTCGGGGAAATTGTTGAGGAGAAAATCTACCAAATCTTACACGCAAGCACATCTTCCCAAATTATTACCGATTCGCTTTTACTTTACTTTATATATATGTATATGTACATTGCTGCCACTCCTGAGTTCTCATTCCCAACTCTTTGTATGGGAACAGCAGCAGCATCAAGTAGCTAGAGAGAATCGAATGAAAACTTTTCCTTTTTCCATTCACTAGTTAGACTCTTTCTCTTTCTCTATCTCTCTTTTTGGTCCCAGTTGAACGGGAAAAGGAAGGAAGGGAAACCAGTTTTGCTTTCTCATAGCGAGCGTAATTTGTACATATACCCATGCCTAATGCACATATTGCAGGTACTTTCTACAGTTACATATACCTATCTATATGTATATGAATACATTTGCGACCAGCGACAGGTAACCTAAAATAGCTAGACCGGCATATAAATATATGGGCATGTGCACAAATGGTGCCCCAAAGAAAAGTCTATACCTATACATAAACATATGTCCCATTTCTACCATAACGAAACATGTGATAGAAAAGGGTGAATGGAAAGCTATTTAAAAGAATTGAAAAAAGCTACAGTCTGTAGAGCTTGTACAGAGTTTCTCAAAGAGAAAATGTCCAGAGTCTCTCTCTCTCTCCTTCTATTTCAAGGGAGAGAGAGTGAGGGTAAAAGTAAAAAAGTTTGATTTGGCCAAAGACAAACGAACCGATAGTGATGACGTGGATGTGGACGTCGTCCGGCGGATTCATAATTACTGACATCATGTTCGTGTTGGTGTTGATGGTGACGTTGGTGAGTTCTCAAACTGTATACGATTCTTACAAAACCAACGTTCGTTCCTTCGTCTACTTCTTCAATTGATTTCTTTTTATTCCAAGAGAAATGCGGATGTTGAAAAACGGATTGACGATAACAAAAAAAGTTTCAAATGTTTTTTTTTTTTTCGATGTGGTTCCAGGGTGGAAATAAATTGATGTTGTTGGTTTAAGAAAACATGGTCCAAAGATAGATAGATGGAGATAAATAAATTTTGAACTAGCAACTAGTTGAATACCGTGATTCCTCCAACTTGAATTTAAATTGAAGCCCTTTGTGTGTGTGTGTTTATAGTTTGTATATTCCAATTATAGAAAATTGATGCAGGATTTAGAATTCAGGTCAAATCACTGCTAACTGATATCTGCGAACCAAACCAAGGATAAACAGTGGTCGATGATGACTAAAACAAAGACGTGAACGAAACACCTGCTTGTAACATCCTTCAAGTCCGTTTCTCTGTCTTGTTTCTTGTACAAAGTACTATACGAGTTCGACACGAGGATAAATCAACATGCAGGTTTTCAAAAACTTGAACGTCCACAAGTACAATCTGTAGTATACATATATGGATTACAACACTTTTTTCCCCTGTAGATCCTTCAGGTCGTAATTTTCTACATTTGGAGTGACAAAGTCTATTTCTATTTCTCTTTAGTACTCGTATTCTTCTTATTATTATTTTACTTGGTGTATAGGAACAATAGTTATGAGAGTCGACACTTCATACAAACGACCCTTTGCTTGGATTAACTCTCTCTCTCTCTCAGTGTGTGCGTCTAGGAGACTTGAAGAGACTAGAAAGTCAAGCTCACACTTAGACGTGGGACTCTGGACTGGTGGAAAGGAAAACTAAAAGTGGTGGGTTCAAATGTCAGGTCATACTGTTGTGTTGTGAGTTGAGTTGTGGTTGGGGGGATGTGTGTGTGTAAGTGTATATAACCTGAAGCCTGTCCATGTCGAAACGAACAGAAAGAAAATCCCAAGAGTACTGAGACGGAGGCAAATTGAAGGGAAAACTTTATTGTTTTCCAAGCACAGCACAGCACAGTACAACCAAACCAAACCACCCTCAATGGATTCATGGATGGATTGGATGGATGACCCCCCCTACAATTTTTTTACTCTTCTCTCTCTCTTCCTTTAACGTCTCTTCACGTTCAACATACAAACACATACATACGTGAATACTGAATACGATTAGTCAACAGAGCATACGAGTCCTTATCCTTACAAATATAAACCACTAATCACAAAACGACTAAACGACCATGTAATGTACTCTACATTATACTAAATATAGTTACAACTACTCGCCCAACACACACATACTTTTAACTTCAACATGCCACTATCTAAATCCAATATCTACCTGTCTAAAGTTAAAGCTTGTCGCTCTTGTCGTTGTCTTCAATATATCTACATGACTACGCACACATGTACACCCCTATGTATACACTACACACTCTGCTCATATTCTTCCCCATCTGGAACTCTGGAAACATCAAACGCACACACTCTTGCTCTCTCTCATGTAGGCAAAAATATACAGAGTATATGTACTTATATTTTTACAATAATCCACAAGCTTCAGATATAAATACAGATTCCTCGGAGATACCATCTATATAATCCGTCATCTAGCCATCTAATGCATAATACATCCATTCAGCTATCTATATCAGGGACCATTTAGTTATCCACACATTAGAATTCAACTAAATGTATTCGTTTTGCCTACATCCTTTGGCTTTAACTTTAACATTACCATCGTCGTCATTAAAAACATTAAAGGCTCTTTTCTATTTCTCTCTCGCTTTCTCTATCGAGCCATCGACCACACGGACGATCATATCATAAATGTCCTCACTCACAATCCACCTTTACCTTTTGTGTATAGGGAGTACTACATAACATACACACAAAAGTCTCATCACACACACACAAGAACCATCCCAGAGTACACACAAACACACACATACACAGACAGAAATACACATGAATTTTCACTCTCTGTCTCTCTCGTACAAAGTAAAGTACCTCCTACTTACAGAACGTTCATTATACTACTACATGTATGTAGTAGTAATATGTACAATTGGTAAAAAAAGTATATACATGAACTCAACTAATCGTATGCGCGTATAAAAAAAATACGTCCACGTTAGCATATGTACCTGGTAATCCTCACAGAATATGCATTTGAATTGGGATTGAAACAGGAATTGAAGATACTCGTAGGGAACATGATAACCAATTCTTTTTATCACGAAAGTATTACCCCACCAACTATTCTAAACCAACCAATATGTACCAAGATATATGCATATGCATACACCATGTCGTACATGTATACTTAAATGGATATTCTAGTGAGTGTAGCCCTCAGTAGCTCTGTATATAGTAGCACCGTATTGTGATAAATAAGAAATGACTTTATGCACGAGTAGGACTTTGAATTTGAGTAATCAGTATATAAGAGCCATGCTATCAAGATAATGGATTAAACTTTTTTCCAAATAGTTGATAGTTTTCCTAGTTTTTCCAATATGTATTTTTATCTTTATCTCTCACTCTATATATATCATTATCTTGTATCTTCTCCACTTTTTGTCTGAGCACCAGATATATATACATACACTCGACTATGTATTTTACATTTGAAGAGCGTTCACCATCAAAGTATTATTATTTATACAATGTCCAACCTCTGTACATATATAATGCTCGTATGCATACATGCAGGTATACTGTGTTCTAAGGACATTTAAGTAGATGGGTACACAAAACGAAACACATAACTTGAGTTTAAAATGAGTTTCCTACATTGTACATGTAGATGTGTGCATACACACACACACACACACACAAGCTATAATTTATTATAATAAGATTTCCTTCGTTCCGTTTTTCTTTCCGTTTCGTTGTCATTGTCAAGTGTTTTCCTATCGAATAATGTATTCTATGAGAGGGTATTACAAGTACGTACGTAACTCAAGGTACGAATAACTTATACACTCATCACAATTCACTAGCTACTGGACTGACTACAATCATTTAGCATAAGGAATAAAATATTTGACAGCAGGCACCATTCAAGAAAGAAAGGACAATCGAAAGAAAGAGAAAAAAAACCTTTTTATACTACATTTAGCAAGTTCGATGGCGAGTATGGAGAGCTTCCACTTTCACTACATGCAATATATATATACTATTATATAAACTCATATTGAAACAAAACGTGCGTATTCTATAACTCCTTCATATTTATCTACATATAGGTTGTAATAGTACGATTGAGAGCTTTTTTGTTCGGAGCTGTAAACATTTCCATTAGCACAATTTGCAACAGGAATTTCTGACCAATCGTAAGCGTGGCAAATTCCTGTCTTCAAACGACTCTACACACGCCGTTTGGATAGCATGATTTCATACGCTTGTCTTCTCCTTGACGAGATATTTAGAATTTAGAAATTAGGATTTTCAGCAAAAAAACCTAGATAAGATGGGGAAACTGAATTTAAGCAGTTGGAAAATATCCGAATGGTAATTAAACAACACTGTACTCAAAATTCCCTCTCATCTACATTATATTCCAATTTAGGAATATAAAGGTAAAAAAGGTACTCACTCACAAACGCATATTAATATGGTGTATTTTACAAAATCACAACTGGCAGACGCATACTACACACACATACACACACAAAGAGGAAGAACCTTCTCAAAAGTCACAGAGGAAAACCAATGATAATTCCTCCTGCGTGATTTTTACTCGTGAGCTTTGTCTTTTCTTTTCGTATTCTTTTTACCATTTCATCTGTACATACATAGTTGAGAGCTCTATTATATGTACACTCATTGAAAACTCATGGACTCATTAGCATACAATCATCTTGACGGTCGTATCCGACTTGGTCTTCTTTGCTCATTCTTCAACAACCTCAACTTTGAAACCTATTCATCATCATCGTCCTTATCGCTAGTTTTGTAATTATATGTATGTATGTGTCATGTATGAGGTTGTCATCATGCACCTTATATCTACCGGTCTTCTCTCTCACTCTCTTTCCCTCTCCAACTCTCTCTAATCTGACTTTCTGCCTCCCTTACCATGATACCAGTGTATATAATGAATATATATAATTTTCTATTTCCACCGCCTACTAGATTCTCGATGACTTACTCCAAAGTACGGCTAATTTCACAATTGATAAAATCCCTTAGATCTCAAACTACATATTCTTTTATACAGTAAAAGTCATACAAATAGAGAGAGCACGCACACCTCAACCTATACTTTCAAACTCCAGCCTTAATTTAATTTGTGACTTTTTATATTTAACGCATTAAGTTTTACTTTAAGCGGTAAATGCATGTTTTTTAATGTGTAATAATATATATGGAAATTAATACATAGAAAAGGAAACAGCACATTTCATTGTTTTAACTTGGTTTTTTTTAATTGTGCGCCGTGACAATATGTATAAAATATTATATTATTATGATTTCCGTCAAAATATATACATTTTTTTAATAGTTCGTATGAACTTGTAAAATTGCGTTATTGACTCGACTCAAGTTGGAACAAAACTCCACATCAAGTAAGTTGATTTCACTGGAAAAATCAATCAAAAGACAACGATTCGGTACGAGTGGAGCACTCCAAACTCAAAACATTAAAATGGCTTTTCTTTTTCATTCTCAATTAATCTATTCCCACTAAAAAATTCCACAGAGTGGTGATAAAACTGGCAAATCTCACGCCGAAACGACTCCAGCTGTCAGATTCAACATATAGTACGGACATGACGCATATCTCCATCCATCCTGCCAATGAATGACGTCTTCCCAAGAATTTTGCAAACAAATGATTTATTTACACAGTATTCATATACAATTTAGACACATGATGAGTATGACTACATGTTCACTAAACTCCATGTAGAGATAATACAAAAAAAAATTGTGCATAGTTAACTAGGTGTATCTGTGTGTGTAATGTGTATGTATGGCCAAGTGCCGCTCGCTTCTACTTTGTATGTACCTATAGTTCTCGCCATATCTCTCTCAGCTCTCTCTCTCCAATTTTTAACGCCTTTTTTTGCCCCTTCAAAATTATGTTATATTTTCTCCTAATAATAATACTCAATCATATCTATTGATACAACCCAGGAAATCTCACAAAAGCCTCGTTTTCATTATTTATTTACAAGAAAATGTTTTAATGTTTGCAAAAAAAATACATACAACACAGCTATACGGTTAGCAAACAACAATGGATAATTTTTCAAAATACTATATGCATATATAATAAATAAATATACAATTCTTAATATTTGCCATTAGTCATACGAATATATATATTTTTTTCCTTCTATACCTCAAAGAATTTTTTTAATGAGTTTCATTTTTATAGCTAACAATATACGCATGAAATGTACATGTCCCATGTCAATTCTCGTCTTAAACTACTCGACTGATTATACAGTAAAAAGCTTTCCATTAAACGTGAAAAGTAAATCTGCTAATACAAAGCGGTTCCGGCTGCGGAATCAAGCCTATTAGTTAGTGTGTGTGTGAGAGACAGAGAGAGAGTCCGTCCCGATCGAAGGATATCATCCGGACCATTATCACGATGACGACGTCAATCGTCATCGTCATTTAAAACCTTATTACAACAATGGGTCATAATTTTTTGCACATTATTTCGTTTCTATTGAACATATACGAATGATGATTTCTACATACGCTTCTTGTCCTTTCCGATTTGAAGTTGACCCGCTGTTTCACATTGGATAAACGGTGTACCCATGGTGCATAGTACATACTACAACTAGTTATAATGGGTACACGTCTGAATGAGTAATTGTATGGTGTCGAATGTACCTACTTTGACTGAAAAAAAAGGCCAGAACCGCAACACTAGAGCACGTGCTGCTATATACAATATCACAATACGTGTAGGAGTAACATGCTGTACATATAATGTTTTGTTTTTTTTTGGGGGGGGGGGGGGGTACCAGCTCA